>LGRX02011590.1:0-23230 GCA_001247695.2 Cymbomonas tetramitiformis | reverse complement strand
TTTGGTACAGCCGTCAGCCTGGCAGCGCTTGCCTGCCCCGTGTGCAGTGCAATAATCGGTGCTGCCTCTAGCTGATTTGCTGCAGCCGTCAGCCTGGCAGCGCTTGCCTCCCCCGTGTGCCTTGCAATACTCAGTGCAGCCTTGGACCGTTTTGCTGCAGCCGTGAGCCCGGCAGCGCTTGCCTCCCCCGTGTGCAATGCAATACTCGGTGTTGCCTGTAGCTGACTTGGGGCAGCCCTCAGCCTGGCAGCGCTTGCCACCTCCGTGTGCCTTGCAGTAGTCGGTAGTGCCTTGGGCTGATTTGGTGCAGCCATCAACCTGGCAGCGCTTTGCCTCCCCCGTGTGCCTTGCAATACTCGGTGCTGCCTCAGATGATTTCGGTGCAGCCGCGCGTCTGGCAGCGCTTGCCTCCCCCGTGTGCAATGCAATGCTCGGTGCTGCCTATAGCTGATTTGGGGCAGCCGTCAGCCTGGCAGCGTTTGCCACCGCCGTGTGCAAAACAAAACTTAGTGCCACTTCGAGCCATCGCGGTGCAGCCGTCAGCCCGGCAGTGTTTGTTTCCTATTTGTGCCACGCAAAGCTCGGAGCTACCGGCAGCCGATCTACGACGAGCGGCGGGTGTCACCGCGTTTGTACATGGCGTATCATTTTCTGCGACTTCCGCAGTGTCCTCAGGCAGCAGCGGGAGGGTGGCTGTGATGCTAGTTGGGACCCTTAGAGCTCCATATTTTTCTTCGGCTGCAAAGTTTTCCGCCACAGCTGCTAGAGGGTCCGGCACGACAGCCTCTTTGGGTCGCTCGTCATCCGCCTTGTGGCTGTCATCCGCGGAAGTAACCTCCACCAAGGCCCTCGGCGCCCCCCTCGAAACAGCTTGCTGTAGGGAGGTACTTCCGAGGGTTACTGCCACAGGGTTGGCGGGAGCCGCTGTTGCGTCATACGGGTGACACCAGTGTTCGACGGCTGGCGCAACTGCCAACGATCGATCCTTCAAGTGATCACCACGGTCATCGCTCGTCGTGGTGTCACTGCCACCTACATCTGTGATGCCACCAGCCATGACGAAGGGAGGCTGAAGTGTGGAAACATCGAATCGGGCGCCGGCATTGTCGACAGAGGCCCCTGCGGCAGTCGGTGTTCACGAGTGAGCTTCCATGGCCGCTCGTCACCTCTTCAAGGGTGCTCAGGCAGGACTACAGTCTTGCAGGGAGGTCAGCGATGACCGGCAGCAGGTACCCATCACCATACCCGCCTAGCAGGGCGTGATAGAAGGCTCAGAGTGTCGGGAGCGCTCGCGATGCACCTGCTGCTTGGGGCTCCAAGTCGTCCTCGAGCGGGATCGATGGCGGAGCTTGCGCGGCCGCAGTTACCCCATGCGCCCACTCTCCAGTCCCTGCCTCCTCCTCCGATACCGGCTGAAAGAACACACCCCCTTCCGCCCCAGCAGCAAAGATAAATCCTGATGTCCGTGTTCCCTAATATGGACGCAGATGGCTGACCCCTCGCTCCCTCTCCCACCATTGGATGATACCAGAATACAACGCTGTACGTGAGGGCTGCACACGGCCGAGCCCTCACTCCCTCCCCCACCAATGTTCGCTGCTGGGCTGCATCGCGGTGTGCTAGAGCTGCAGACGGCTGACCTCTTACTCTCTCTCTCCCACCATTGTGCGCTGCCAGGATGCATCGTGGTGTGCGAGAGCTGCACACGGCTGACCACTCGCTCGCTCCCTATGATAAAGGGCTACCAGGATGAATCGCTGTGCCACAGCTGCAAATGGCTGACCGCTTGCTCTCTCTCCCACCATTGGGTGCTATCAGCATTCATCGCTGTGCGCGAGAGCTGCAGATGGCTGACCTCCTGCGCTCTCCCCCATGAATGGTCACTGCCGGGCTGCATCGCCGTGTGCGAGAGCTGCAGATCAGGATGACGCATCGGGTCTGCGAGGACGGACCGCAATGGGAAGGAGCTTTGGGTACAGCTCGCGCCACGTCAGCTCCTCTTTGTCGCCATTGGTGTAGCATACTGCGAAGACGTGCCCGACAACAGAATGCGAGCGGTAGCCTACAACTCGGCCAACGAACCAACCGTAATCAGCGAAGAATCTGAGGAGCTGGCGCTCGGGCAGCTTGTTGCGGCCGTGCTTCAGGTCAGCTCCCTGCACCGCCAGACATTAGAACGCAAACAAGTCTTCAGCTTGAAGCTCTAAGGGTGAAAAATAAACCTATAGCTTCGTGCGCCTTGCACATGCGATATGCCGGCTTCATACCGGCGGTCGGCGACGAGGATCTGGCGGCAGCTATAAAGAGCCGAGCCCAACTTCGATGTTCGATGGGGCAAGTTCGAGCAGCAGCAAAGAAGGAGATCGAACTGGGTCTCCCTGCAACTTTGACTGCGTCGACACGTGGCAACCAACTTCAGAGGCTCCTATCCCGGTGGTTTCTCCAGTGGCGTGCCCTTAGGAGAGGAGAGGGAGATTTTAGGTTACAAGGGACCACGTCGACGAGCTGGACCGGTCAATAGAGTACCGCGCGCATTGCGGGGGAGGCGCGCGCAACCTAGGGGGGTGTACGAGGCAGTCAGGCAGCCCCGACGTCCGCGGTAAGGGAAGCGCTATGCACCTGCTCTGTTTCCTCGGTGCGCGGGACTTCCACATCGTTCAGACTCGTCATCCTGGTGCAGGATCTCGCGGCCGCTTAGCTGTTGCGCAGCAGCGTCTCTCCCGTGCAGAGTTAGCAACACTTGTTGAAGTCGTGCCACGTCAAGGCTATCGCCGAACGCGGTGAAGGGCGGAGGACAGCTATCCGAGTACGTTGATGAAACGTGAGCAATCCAGAGCGGACGCCGGCCGAGGGGTAGAGCTTCTGAAAATGAACACGCGAATTTCGGATTTGGTAGCTGTCCGAACAACTAACGAGGACACCGCACGTTCACTGGTGGAACGAGGAAGCAGCTCCTTGCGTTAGTGTGGATGTCACCTTAACTCTGTGAGAGGGTTTTGACAACCGGGTGACATGACATGCCCATCTTATTAGACACTGCATACTTGACAATAGTAACAATGTGAGTATTGTGCGAGTAGCTACAGCCGAGCGGTCTTGGAAGTGGGATTGTCGTCGGTGGAGTCTGGACTCGCGTCTGGAGAGCTTCTGTTTTCAGCCTGTCCGGATAGTTGTTTCTTTCACTTTCTCGAAACACCAGCCGTGAAGGCAAGCGCTTGTAACCGTACAGTTACTGTCCTAAGTGGCAACAGTGAATCGAGAAAGCCTCTTTCCCTACAGCAAATACCTTACTAGTTTAGTTCACAATTATCGCTCGCGATAATTTATCCGAACTCAGAATTAGAGGGGTTTCGCAAAGGGGCGGAGAAATAAAGACCTAAGAACTGAGCGCGACGCCACGTCAGTCATCGTGCTTATTTCTCTCGTCTGAGACATCACGCTTTTGGTTTCCGCATCTCAGATCGTGGAGAAATATAATTATAGGGGGTACGTGAACGTACAAGTGGGGAAAAACCAATCTCAAATCACCATACATAAAGAGGCCAGCCGAAAAATCGAAGTCGTCCGATGGTAACTTTTAGGGTATCAAAATGACCGTTAGATCACCCTGATGAAGAATATATATGATACCCCTGTGTGGTTTCGAGGGGAAGATTGCCATTTTTAGCGATTTCTACCTCTATTTTGACCCCTCGACTAGACGTTTCGGCCCCTTTTCGTAGCCCCCGATTTTTGTTTTTTACACTGTTAACGTTGCATGTTGCAGATTTTTGCATTCTCGATTCGATTTGGTCATCAGATTGAATTTCATGGGAAATCCGAGCCAGATTCACAAAAACTGCATGCTTACAAACGATTACTCGTCGTGCCATCGGAACGAGTTCTCGTCTCAGATTGGGTCATCGAAAATCGGAAGCTCCAGAGCGGCGCTCGATTTCACGGAGGTCCGTGGAAACTTGAGAGCTCAGCCGTTCGCTATCAGCAACAACGAACGTTGCTTAACGACACCTTACGGCCAATTGCCATACTGCTCATACTGATCCTGTTTTCTAGGAATTTATTTTCACGTTTTCGGCAATAACTCAAGTTCTAGACATCCATTTGCCACGATTCTTCGTATACCTTACATTATGGAACTAGGTGGATGATATGGCACCTCATTATCACTCACACCGTATGTGCACACATGAATTTATGTGACCCGCCATCACCATACTTAAGGAAATTATGTCGAACAATTGCTGGGGCATTTTTGGGCATGTGCCATGAACGTGACACCACTATTGACTTGATGTTATGAGTGGGCGATGACGTATCATGGTGTATATCAATGAAAAAAAAATACCCTATCCTTTATTTGAAGCCTTTAGAGCACTCTCCATAGAGCACGCTTTTGCCATACTGTATGCAAGCAGAACACCCCTGCACTTTCCACCAAGTCCCCCACTCGATATACCGAGTTTGGTGGACATTGACGGATTGAGATACCTCGCCCAAGTCCCCAATATGGACACCAATACTTCATATTATATATCCAATAGTTGACTACCGTGGTAGTTATGGATTTTCCGCGCTCATACTGATCCCATACTGCTAAAAACGGATTCGCCCTTAGGGTGTTAAAGGCGCTGAACAAAGCCTTCCGCGGTATGTATGCCTTACAGGCATGCTTCATTGTGACGCATGCTTTAATATTACTACATATATCAACCAGGACTCTATATCGGTTTGGTTTTTCGGTATCGATACAAACCGATATCCGAAAAACGGTATCGATAATCGGCACAATCGATAAATAATCGATTACTTGGACATTTATATGTAATTTGTTAAAAATTAAATATGGAACACCAAAACCTGCACAATCGATAGTTAGACATTGCAATCCGACAATCGGCGATAAATACGATATATCGATAGTATCGGATATCGGAAATATCGATATAGAGCCTTGATATCAACCCGTAGATAACATTAATAGCAGGTGCTTATCTTACATACCGAGTGGCACTGTTCTAATCGCAACAGCGCCTAAGGAAATCGGAAGTGACCAAAGTCACTTCCAATTACCGCGGTTGTCAAGATGCGTTTAAAGCGGCATGTTGTCAGTGTGAGAGCGTATGAACGCTCATAAAACATTCAGGTACTATATGAGGGAAATATCTATGCTTCTAGAACCTCTTCGCGACATCATCGCAAGAGATTTGGATGCAACTTGCACGGTTAGGTTAAACTCGCTCGAGAGAGAGCGCCACCCATCCGTGAGAATGCACCTGTCCTATGCGAGACTAGTGCTCAGCAATCCAAACCTTGTTCAATTTGACGGTTAGGCCACCCATAAAGGTTCGTAACGTCGCAAAGACATCAAACTGCAAGGGATGGGCCGGAAATGGCCAATTTTTCATTTTTTAAGTGTCTTTTGACTCGCTAGTCCAAAGTAAGTGTATTTGAAAATTGCGTGATGTTCCTCTATGAACAAGGAATAACACTATGTATATCGCTATGTTGCACTAGAAAATTCTCGCAGATAGGACAAACGCACGCAGTTGGCATTTTACAGTGTCCAACCAAGATGAAACTCGAGATGTCAACGCGAAGTGAAAAAAACATCCGCGATGGAACAAGAATTCCAGTGTGAAAATGTCCGATTGGGGATCGATCGCGCGCTGGCCTCTCTACCATACAACATATGATGTGGGCAATGAATAGGTTCTATGCTATTAAGAATGTTGACAAAATTAAAAGTTTAGGAAAGCGAGTGTCATGCATTAAAATTGGTAATTACAAATGAACAGACCCAAACACCTCAATCGTAGATTGACCGTATTAACATATTGTCAAATGTTTGCCCAATTTTTTATGAGACCGGGAACATCGCAAGCGATGAAGGTAGGGCACCATTAGGAACCATAATTTCCGAAATGTACAATCATGTATGAGGGGAACAGACTCGTGTAGATCGTTCCGAAGGCGTTGCCTTACTCGTCGACGTAAATGTTGCCGGGATATCCTAGTTCACTAGATATCAGAGGTCCCGAACTGTGTGTGGATAAACTGTGTAAGATAAATAAACCCTAAGCTAGATATACCCGGAACGGTCTCGGACGGTCTCGGAGTCTAGCCTGCATGTGGCACAGCGTGTGTCACAACACGAACCTACAAATCAGTCAGCAGTCCAGTGTTGGTCCTAGGAGTCTGTCATAGGGGCCTGCACCGGGACTCCCGGTCAGGGCTGCCTACTGTATACAGATTTCAGCACACCACCCCAACACTGTGGGTGGTGACTGACTAGGAGAGTCAGAAAAGTAAAGCTGTTAGGGCAGGAGCCAGGGTGACAAGTCCTAACTGCTCAGCAGTTAAATCCAACTATGCTATTCTGATACACAAATTGGAACCCTCTAGGTAGCGCCCCTAGGTAGAGGAATATAAAGGGGTCAAAGGAAAACATAAACCAAATTGAAGAAGTTGTTGAGGTCACAGGAGCTCTGCACACCACCATGTTGGTGTGCCTCCAGAGTGATCAAGAGGTCAGCCGACAGCATCATAAAAGCCAACGGTGGCCCCACTCAAGCCCATGCCGTAGGGAGGATCCCCGAAAGGACCGCTCTCGCAGAGAGCCATACCGTAATAGGATGTCATGCCGTAACACAAATCTGCTTGAGCTAAATCCTGAAAGGCTAGGAAGCTCAGTCTGCCAGGAGGCTCAGGCGACTGAAGTGGCGGCACACTGCGAGCCAATAAGAAACCCTGAGCCGGCATCACCGATTCAACAAAATCATTCGTAAAGTAAATTGACGGAGCCTCCCAAAACACACTATTCGATGAAAATGAAATTCTCATGTGAAAATGATATTGCCTTATTTACCTCATGATAGGATTAAAAAGCCGCATTTTAACTGCCAAGAACATGCAAGTGCAGGTTGTGCATTAGATTTAATGGTTTTTATGGTACAAAATTGAGGTCAAATGCACTTTTTCGAAATCTAGGAGGAGTGAAAACACAAAGAACTTTTGACTCGGAATCTATATACACGTTATACACATATTATTTACATGTTTTTTTTCAGTCTTGCATTACGCGTCCACTTCAGGTGCTACCGCTACCGCTACGCAATTATCAAAAGCTTCGTCTTCATCGGAATCATCCGATTCATTCAAGTCACCTAGGTCCTTGGTCCTTGCGCGTGCGTTTGGATTGTTGTGCAAGCAAAGCGACGACTATCTGCGCGTATTGCTCGTTCGGTATACTCCGTTCGGGGTCTTTCGCATCCACATTCCATGCCAGCACTATTTCATTCTTATCGAAAGTCTCGGTAGACGGTCGGTGCCCCGGTGGCGCTGCGAAAGCTCCTGGGTGACTCGCAAGCTGCTTGCCGAGGTGCTTCTTCTTGGTGTCGGTGTGCTTTTTGGGTTGGAAATAGCGATATAGCAGCTGTTGAGTTGACGGATAGCGCGCCTCCACCTTCACCAAGTACAACGGATCCGACCATTCGCTTCGCCTCAGTTGTACGCGGAAAGCGAACTTGTCGTTTTCAGATTCCACCGCGAGAGCCACTGCAAAGCTGCCGACTGTCATCTGGCCGTAGGTGGCCTCCCACTGGGCGTTGTCCACGTACTGCCCCGCTTGCTTTTGGGCTCGACCTTGGTGTTTCCGTTTACCGTTGTACACTTTCATCGGCGCTCGATCAATTCGGCGTTGGATGCGAACCGGTATAGCGGGGACGGCGGCAGCCCCGGCAGCTTATATCGCCAACGCGGGCGCCTCTATCAGTCGAACCAAGGTGGCATTGCGCTCGATGGCGATTTTCTCGGGATGCTGGAAGGGTAACGCGGGCGCTTGACATTCTCCACCAGCCAGCAGTTAGGTGGCGCTGTTTCTCGATGACATCCTCGCGCCAAAACCTTTCGTGCACGTCCGTGAGCTTTGTGCCCAAAATGTCCTTCAACGCCTGTAAGGTATGCTCAAGCTTTTCGATGCCTTCTTCGGTAAAATTAAAGGAATCGGCTTGATGTATCCAGGCCCCGCGACAGGGGGTGTAGAAGCAAGCTTTGGCAATGGAGTCTCGTACCAAGTTTGGGTGAAATGGAATACTGTTTGTACTGCATGCCCACTTCGCCGTGCTCGTCCTTCTTGAACTTGAAAGCCTGCTGTGCTAAAATATTGTGGCAATCGAAGACGTGACCATCAAACCAAGAGCTGAACGAAGTCGAAGATCTTCTCGGTGTGCTCGCACGTTACACCATCCGTAAAGCATTCTTGTGCGACCTCTATCATCTCGTCGAGCGTCCAAGCTTGCTTGCGTCGTAGACGCACGGAGAAGCGTGAAAACATCTGGTCAATGTTCTCGTGCGTATGTCCCACCAACATAAAGTTGAGTTTCACCTTGCGAAAGACGTCCGTGTGAACCAGCCAAGCTGCGTATGCCAACATCAACTTGCTCTTGTTGGTGCTCACATTGTCAAGTTGTACATACAATACTTCCGGCATCGGGTATGAATTTTCCCCGTCCCCGTTGCGTCGATGCTCTTGAATGCGGAGGATATCCCGGTGCAAAACGTTGACAAGGAAGTTCGCATCGTCCTTGAAGTTGGCGTAGTTGAAATCCATGAAGCGGCCCACGTTCTCGATCATGCTCCCCATGTTGTGCACGTCAAGGAAGTCCTTAGAGTCCAGATGTTTAGGGATACGTCGAAAGTGTGGCAGTCGGGTGGTCCACTGCGTCATGCCATCGATGATCACCGAGGCATACGTATGCCAAGTTTTGTTCATGGCGATGCTCTTGGTCATATTCGCTTTACGGCCATGTTTGTAGAACTTCTGGCGCTCCGCTCGTGCGATTGCATGATGTTTGTTGAGAGGCCCGTTGTATTGCGCTGTGCAAGATACACACATTCGGGTCAGTGAACAAATTACATAAGCATATAAACACATCACAAAGCTATTCAAGAATATTCACCTTTTTGAGATTTGGTTAAGCCTTCCTTCAATAACTTGAAGGACGCGCAAGTTACATCGCACTGAGAAAATCGGTTCACCGATGGAATCTTGAGCCAAGAGCTGCAATCTTCGTCAAATACTTTGTTGTAGAAGTAACTGAGAGAGATCTTTTTGCTCTCCTCATTCTCACGCAAGCCCTCGATGTACTCGTCCCACAGCTCTTCGATGGTCAAACCATCCGAAAGGTGAATCTCGGCTTTGTCAGGTTGGGGTTGTCCGTATTCGTCGGCGTATTTCTTGATCCATGCGACGACCGACTCGCGTTTCAGGGAAATCTTGTGGTTGTGCTCCTCGTACGTCAATCCATGAACAAATGTGTGTCGGCCCTCGAGCACGCGTGTCCGACAGTCGTGAAGATACCCGTAGCTGATGCCGTAAGCCATATAGTAGAACTTAAAGCACACCTGTTACAAAAAAAGACACCGTCACTCAAAAATTATTAACACATTATCCAGAAAACGCATAAGGGTTTTGGTAGGTCATGCCAATTTAAGACGCTTGGGAGACACCCCCAACACTGCACGTCTGCAGGCGGGACGGCCGTTGCATGCTCGTCAGCACTCTCCAACCACGCCTTAAATCTGCGCAACCTAGACCCTCAGTGGGAATCGAACCCACGAGTGCGAGGTTCATAGCCTAGCGCCGTACCAACTCGACCAATGTCGCGAATATGTACACATCGTAAATTTAGAAATTTATCATACGATATTCCACATTCCTGTGCTGAACAATATTACACAATCTATCACAAGGTCCAAGAAAAATTTCGCTTTGGCCAGAGGCCGTTCATTAGCTAATGAACGGTTCCCGCAGCCAAAGTGTCTATGTGTGAGTCGCGCTTTGGCCAGAGGCCGTTCATTAGCTAATGAACGGTTCCCGCAGCCAAAGTGTCTATGTGTGAGTCGCGCTTTGGCCAGAGGCCGTTCATTAGCTAATGAACGGTTCCCGCAGCCAAAGTGTCTATGTGTGAGTCGCGCTTTGGCCAGAGGCCGTTCATTAGCTAATGAACGGTTCCCGCAGCCAAAGTGTCTATGTGTGAGTCGCGCTTTGGCCAGAGGCCGTTCATTAGCTAATGAACGGTTCCCGCAGCCAAAGTGTCTATGTGTGAGTCGCGCTTTGGCCAGAGGCCGTTCATTAGCTAATGAACGGTTCCCGCAGCCAAAGTGTCTATGTGTGAGTCGCGCTTTGGCCAGAGGCCGTTCATTAGCTAATGAACGAGTTCAAATAAACATACCTGCTTCTTGGCCAAAAAGTATTTGAAGTCGAATTTATCTTCAGATCGAGAGCTGTTTTTTTTGGCAAGTCCTTCACGAAGTATTCCTTTCTATCTTTTTGCGACATGCTGAAAATGTTTTCGCGAAAAGACTTAATATCTGCCGATGAGAAAGATAGGCAGCAGTGCGACTTGCAATTGCACCTAATGGTTTCTGCCATTGATATACTGTCAGCCTGCAAACGTCGCTGCTTGATACTAATTACGCCTTCATATTTCTTCTTGCGTATGTCGGATTCGTAAGGTTTGCGCACAGCAATCTGCTTGTTTACTTCACCGTTTAAACACCGAAGAGTGTCTCCATCAAGCAAGTCTAAACTTGCCTCTGAAAATTCTGTATCAAGTCTGCTTTTTATCTCATTTAAGTCAATTTCGCGCAAAGCGCGTGTCCCGGAAACGCGTGAAGAATTGGAGCTAACTTCCGATCTAGACGTCAAAGGCGCGTCAAAGGACCATTTGCGTATTTGCGCTCGGGGCTATGCTTGGAATTGGCCCCTGATCAAAGAAGTCGGCCTCTATTCCCATAGAATGTTCAATAACTATTTCCGGGCACGGTTTGCAGATAATCTCGCAACCCTCATCAAAATGAATAGAAAACATATTTTCGTCAAAATTAGCCGTCATTAGCTTATGAAGCCGTTTATTACGTTCTGAAAATGATATGGACTGGCGAGTCAACAGAGAATTTCTATCTTCTTGGATCGATCGATTCTCGATTTCAGCGCAAATGACACCAGGATATCTTCAAATCATATCTAACAGACTATTGGGGATACGTGAACCACTATGCATGTTTTTAGACGGTGTTTTTCTGTTACTATTCTCGGTTTATAGACGACGGGTGACCTGCCACGTCATCATAACGCGCAGTGTAATGCAGACACGTGGCAGCCACGTAGGTTACGATATGCGTTTATGCGGTACGGTATGCCTTCATTATGCGGTTTGCCATTGTGGTTCGAGTGATCATCGAGCAATCAACGGAGAGAGATATCTTTTTTGGATTGGGTGTGTTCATAAACACAAGCCCCGCGTCAAAAAACGCGGCTATACAACTATCATCACACGGGTATTGTTGCATGAACGGTGTATATTCGTTTAACGTTACAAGTAGAATGTTTGCTAGTGTTAGTAGTGTTACAATATATATATGTCGTAAAAGCCATAAGTCAGCTGGTCGTACAACATATCATAGCGTTACTATTACATTGCAAAGTACGTAAGTTGCTACCAGGCAAGCGATCTCGAATTAGTTCATTCCACGCCTTTCAGACGCCGGAAAGTAATGGTCTACTAATCTATCAGCTCCCAGTATACTCCGTCTTCGTCGTCCATTGCTTCCTGGCACATGAATATTTCGTAAGAACAACGCATACACGCGAAATGTTCGGTATGCTCATTTATCGCAACAAGATGCGAACCAGCATTAAACCATATGCGAACGTTTGCAGGAAGGTCACAATAATCGCATTTCATGACGAGTTTGCCTGAGCGTGGTCAGTTGTTAGTTGTTAGTGTCAAGCTGGGGTGGCACGATGGTGAGCGTAAGCAGCAAATGAAGGCTAAGTAAGAGGTATTGAGCTTGTATACCTGATCAACTAAGGCAATCGCAACTGATACAGTACTCGTCGAAAGGTGTCGTTTCGTCATTCTGGTACCAACAGACCAATAGGCGTACAACGTCGACTGGAATAACCATTAATCGCGGAGTCATCCACGCTTCACCCCATGCATATTCAGCGCGATCGGGATAGCGTTCCGGCTCTACCAATTCAAAAAACAGATAAAACCGAGTTCGCCGGGTAAAGCGCCACATAGCCCATATCAGATCATGCCTGTGAGGCATCGGCGGGCGGCGGAAAGGGCGGTTTGCCATCGTTCTCAAAGTCCACTGGTGCAAATTGCATTCGGGGCATGGTCGGTGCTCCATCTCATGGCGATTAATGGCATCTACATCGATACTGGCACGATTCCGATGCACACCAAACCTTAACACTGGAGGCATCACGAGTTTGCAGAGGCGCGTCGCTCACTCTCTGGTAGGAGGTGGCAGGGGTTGCACGAAGGTGAGCGTAAGCAGCAAATGAAGGCTAAGTAAGAGGTATTGAGCTTTTATACCTGATCAACTAAGGCAATCGCAACTGATACAGTACTCGTCGAAAGGTGTCGTTTCGTCATTCTGGTACCAACAGACCAATAGGCGTACAACGTCGACTGGAATAACCATTAATCGCGGAGTCATCCACGCTTCACCCCATGCATATTCAGCGCGATCGGGATAGCGTTCCGGCTCTACCAATTCAAAAAACAGATAAAACCGAGTTCGTCGGGTAAAGCGCCACATAGCCCATATCAGATCATGCCTGTGAGGCATCGGCGGGCGGCGGAAAGGGCGGTTTGCCATCGTTCTCAAAGTCCACTGGTGCAAATTGCATTCGGGGCATGGTCGGTGCTCCATCTCATGGCGATTAATGGCATCTACATCGATACTGGCACGATTCCGATGCACACCAAACCTTAACACTGAAGGCATCACGAGTTTGTAGAGGCGCGTCGCTCACTCTCTGGTAGGAGGTGGCAGGGGTGGCACGATGGTGAGCGTAAGCAGCAAATGAAGGCTAAGTAAGATGAATTGAGCTTTTATACCTTAGTCGGAGTCGGAGTCGGACAGCAACTGTGGGACTTCGGTATCCTGCCAGAACTCGCAATCCGCGCCAATCTTGGGCCAACATTTGTCCGCGCCAATCTTATCTTGGCCAATCTTGTGATTGTTGGTTTCATCCTATTGGTTTGCGGCATTCACCTTGAGAGGCCCAAGCCCTCCTTGGCAATCTTTAAATCGCTTGAGGCCTTTAGGAGGATCATTTTCCATTTCTTCCTGGAAGACACACCGCTTCATCTTTGCATTATCAAGAATGGCGGATACCCATTACGTCCTGTTTGGGATTGTTCTTCCTTACATTCGGGAAATGCGTCAACTGCGTGAGGAATACTTTGTGCAGGCATGGGTCGAAGAACGTTTCTTGTGGGCGTTGGAAGAACAAGTTTTGACGTTTTCGGGCATGTTTGGTGATGTTTGGATGCCTGTAACTTTGGCTCACTATTTCTATGAATTACGTGATCTGCTCGAAGTCGATTGGGGGATGTTCGTGATTGGGGAAATTTCTTGCAGATATTCCCTACCTCCAACTTTGAAGCCCCATATTACGATGATGAAGGGTTCCATTGGCAAGGACCTGGCATGTCAAACAACTTCAGATTCCGGCTAGACTACATCGATTTCGACGACTTCGCAAAACGGTGGCTTCGTGAATATCATTGGGCCTGGTACAACGGCTTTTACAACGAGCATGCAGATCCTCAATGGATCTACCCGTCGCGGTACGAGTTGTCTATGAGGCCTGCCTGCAGTCGATGCCGACGCATTGATATGGATCTTACCCGTATTGGCGACGGGTACATCTGCACTGACCTTGTCGACTGTCGGCGGATGACTCGTCTTGATTTGAATTGATGGTCGAATCTCAATCGGTGGCTTTAGCCACCACCCATCTATTCTAGAAAACAATTCTTCTCGATGCGGGCAACAAAAATATCATAAGTCACGTGTATGGTACAAGCAATGGTATAAGAACCCCGATCTTCACATTTTTAATAATCATTGTATGTTACATTATTACACAGTGGTTGTATTACACAGTGGTTGTATTACACAGTGGTTACATTCCATGTGTATTCTATTCAATTGTGCATTATGACTAATCGTGGCTAATCGTGCAGGGATCCCGCCGACGGATCCGAATCGGTTGAGTCGTCCAAATGATGGCCCCATTCCGAATCTGTGTCCTCGTCAGCTATTTCAAGCTCAATCACACTATCGCAAGCCTCCCGATCGACACAGATGTAGCGGTGTGGCATATCAGTTTCTCGGTCATCATTGCAACGTTCAAGAACTGTCCTTCGAGAACCGCAATCATGGCAACAAGCCCAGGTGTATAAGCGAGCATAAAATAGATTGCCATCTCCATCATAGGTAACTTGATTGCGAAACCAGCCGTTGTACCAGGCCCAATGGTGATCGACCAACCACCTACGCCGGAGTTCGGTTAAATCGCGATAGTGCATACCGCAAATCCAACGAGACCAGTTGCGAAAATAGGACGCCTCGCCGCGAAAGACATGTAAGTGCCTATAGCGAGACTGTCGAGCATATACATCGTCATCCTGCATTTCCACTGACCACACGTCAGGTCCACCAAAGTATATCGCAAGCGTTACAGGGAACACTGCCCGTCTTCTGACTTGATTTGTGGTAAAGGGGTACGCAAAATAGCGCGGCGAACGTTCACGTGATTCAAGAGCCCACAGAAATCGCTCTTCCACCCACGCGTGCAAAAAGGATTCCTCGCGTGAACGGCGTCTTTCCCGGATGACGGGAAGAACGCATTCGAAAAGGAGATAGTGGCCGTGGGCTGTCATCAGGCGGGTGGCTCTCAGAATGGTAGGAGGTGGCAGGGGTGGCACGATGTATGGTGAGCGAAAGCAAGAAATGAAGGCTGAGTAAGAGGTATTGAGCTTTTATACCTTAGTCGGAGTCGGAGGACAGCAACTCTGGGATTTCGGTATCATCGGTATCCTGCCAGAACTCGCAACTCGCGCGGTCGACACATATGTATCGATGTGGGTAAGTCACTCGCATAACAAGGGAATCTGACCTTCCGCAATCATCGCAACAGGGCCGGTCGTATACACGAGCATAGACGAATTCGTTACCATCAGCGTCATAGTCAAGGAAGTTGCGAAACCAACCGTTGCACCAGGCCCAATGGTGATCATATAACCATCGTCGGTGGAGTTCGTTAAAACTGCGATACAAATTCATACCGGAAATCCAACTAGTCCGATTAAAGTAGGACGCCTCATTGACTCTTAAGCCGCCGACGTCGTCGTTCGCAATTCTCCGAGGATGAAAAAAAACCGCGCAAGTGTCACAGGAAACACAATGATTTCTGAGGTAAACGTGCCAGGGATATCGGGGCATGTAATGCGTACTCGTGTTTCAAGGGCCCACAGAAATCGTTCTTCTACCCATGCGTGCAAAAAGCATTCCTCGCGGGAACGGCGTCTTTCCCGGATGGCGGGAAGCACAAAACGGAAAAGGACAATGTAGTAGTCTGGCATCTGGGTGTGTCGCTCACTGGTAGGAGGTGGGGTCTATCGTGAGCGAAAGCGAGAAATGAATGCTGATGAAGATATAGGCAGGCTTTATAATGCGTGACATTTTACAAACCAACGTAAGACATGTTACATAAAAAGTACAAATCTCACCCTACTATTGTCAAAAGGTCATCTCACAATGACACAACCTCGTTGCATATCGAAGTCTATGTGTTATTCTTATTGTTATTATTCTACGTGTGCCTCTTCAAAGTAGCCAATGCACCGCGATGTGTGTGCGAGGAGCTTGGTGTCATCATCTGCGGGCACACAGAATTCACAGGTGGATAAGAATTTGTGGCCAGCATGATAGCAAGGCAATCCTGCTCAAGAAAGAAAGAAACAAAGAAACAAAGAAACATATACCTGGTCATCAATCGAGATTGTCGGGGTGAAAATTCGGGTGACTCTGCAGTTTTAACAGATGGCGGCCAAGGCGTGTCAGACGAAAACGGGGACGGATTGGTTCTAACTCCAAGGCTCGACGCCACACGGGGTCGTGCCTCTCATGAAAATGTTTATGCCATAAATCGTTCCATCGATTCTTGTCCTCCCAAATAGGCCTGTTATACTCCCTCATACACTCTGGGCATTCGCCGTTTCTCATTCTAGCAACTGAATCCCTTTGCGCTTGCCTTCTCCTATCGTACCTCGCACGGATGAAGGGCAGAACAATAAAAAACAAAACATGTTTCGGATCGACCGTCAGGTTGATTCGCTGAGCGTCCATGTTCTTGGAATGTTGGTAGGAGGTGGGTGGATGGTGAGCGTAAGCAAAAAATGAACAGGGATGCCGTGAAAGCAAGTTTTATATGACCATGCAGACATGTTGCTGGAATCTGTATAGGCAGCCCTGACTGGGAGTCCCGGTGCAGGCCCCTATGACAGACCCCTAGGACCAACACTGGACCGCTGACTGATCTATAGGTTCGTGCTGTGACACACGCTGTGTCACAGGTAGGCTAGTATCCGAGACCGTTGCGAGACCGTTCCGGGTATATCTAGCTTAGGGTTTATTATCTTATCACAGTTTATCCACACAGTTCGGGACCCTCTGATATCTAGTGAACTAGGATATTCCGGTAGGTCGTGGCCCCATCCACGCTTTATTCCACTTGCTAGTTTGGCCATGATTGGCTAAACAGCCGCTCGGAGAGGTGGTGCGCGTTTGCGCGTTTGGGCATCAGTGGAGATTTTGAGATGAGCGGCTTGCGGTGAGCGACTTGGGCCGCAGCTATGGGGTGCCGGCTTGGATTGGGTTTCGTCGTCGCAATGTTCACTATTCGCGGTTCTCTGCTCGCTCTGATCCCGCCTGCTGCCGTGTTTTGGGCTGGTGACTTAAGCACCTTTGACTTCGACGACATCTTCCTTCGCCCCTCGCTAGCATGGCCCGACCGTTCTTTCCGTGTCTGTGACGTCACATTTTCTCCGCGACCCTACCCAAACGTGCTGCAGCGTACCGCCTCCCCTCAGGCTTATCTAGAGATGGGAATCACAACGAGATCCAAGAAGTCCCTCACGAGGGACAGCGACATCGACGCCTCTCTGAGGTTGATCGACGGGGTACGGAACACGCCGACGGCAGCTACGCCTTCAGTTCCTACCCCCAACCCTGCATCGAACGAAGACGCGGACGTGGCCGTCAGACGTTACTTGCAGGAGCAATCCAAGTTGGCGGACGAGATCTACAAAGCGCGTCTCCATCGGGCTTGGGCCAAGAGTATCCGTGAGGATATTCTTGGTGACAAGAAACATCATTTCCGCGGTACGGACGACGCTGGCCTTCTGTCCGACCTGGTGGTGCAGCTGCGTACGGAGTTTCAGTCGGCCGGGCTGGAACTGTGTGCCTTTGACCTCGACGACCCTCTGGCTCCAGTGGTCAACAAGGTGAATGGCCTCTTGTACGACGTTCTGGCTCTCGTGGTGGAGAAGCACAGCAACGCCTACGTCTGGCTCACTGGCACCGACTCCTCGACTGACCGAGATGGACGACGTGCTCTTGTCGACATCATCAAGGGCTCTGTGCCGGTGGCACTGCGGGAGTCGCAGCAGGAGGAGCATGCGGCTTTACGTTATCCCGCAAACGTTGACCCGCAGCCGATTTTGGCTAAGGAGCAGCGTTTGGTGCGGGATAACAGGACTTCAGACTGGACTCCGACCGAGGCAACACGAAAATTGTCTCTCTACACCCGCCTCGACCCCGTGTTTTACGCGGCGGTAAAGGTCCGCTATCCCATGGCTGCCGACCTGTCCCACGTGTCCCTTGCTTCTCTTCGCTCCTTGGTGGTCGAGATTTATCAGTCTTGGGCGCAGACGGACGGGGGGAAGGCAGCTTCTGGTGCGGGCGGGGTCTCCGCACACCTCTCCAGCAGTGAGTACGATGCGCTGCTCCAGAAGATCACGGAGCTGACGGAGCTCGTACAGCGGCAGCGGGGTGAGGCCGCTCCGGTTGTGCGTCAACAACGGGAGCGGGTGCAGCAGCGGCAGCAGCAGCAGCGGGGGCAGCAGCCGCGAGGATTCCGTGTGGGGACCCACAAGGCCCCACCGGTGGGATTCGACCGTGACGATCAACGGGCAAGGCCGTTCTGCGGTAGGTGCAAGAAGGCGGGGAAAGGTGAGGCGTATCACTTCTACCGCGACTGCCCGTTGGGCGGGCGCCAACACCCGCCCACCTCTGCCGCGGCATTTTGCGTTCCCATCGACGAGGAGGACGCAGAGGGGGTGCACGCACTCGCCATGTGTGCGTTGTTCCAGCAGGCGGCGGATGACGGAGCGGAGTCCTTCGCGCGTGCGGCAGCCGCGTACGGGCCGCCCGCGGTGCTTTCTGCGGGAGCGGTGGGCGGCATTGACGTGTCCGCCTACGGCTTCGCCGTGGAGCAGCAGCCGGATTCCGAGGGGGACGACATTCTCCGCAGGCTCGACGATCTTGCCGCGGAGGTTCACTCCGCGGCCAACCCACAGGTGCATTACACTCACGCATCTTTCCCGCCTCCTGCCGGTGACGGCAAGGGGGCTTCGGCTCTGGTGTGCGTACCCGCCGCAGCGGTGGCCACACCGGAGGAGCAGGTTCCGGCAGGTGGTGCGGCGGCATCGGCATCCGCCGTGCCGGCCCCTGCTATGCCTGTCTCGCAGGGAGAAGATGTGAAGCCCGCGCCACTTCAATCGGCGCGGGTGACCACCACAGCGGACGCGGACGGTGAGTTCGCTGGGTTCGTTCAGACCGTGAACCACGCCGCCATCGGACAGGTTGATCTCACGGGGTACGACACGGACGATTACGAGGACCTCGCTGACGGCAGCTTCGTCGTGAAGCCGCGGGCCTCGGCCATCTCGGCAAATCACTCGTCGACGCCCGCGGCCCAAGCACCTCACTCTGGTGGTGCTCTGGAGGATTGGCGTGAGGGTGCTCCCCGCAGCTACGGCTGTGGAAAGCCTCCGTGGGGCTTCCCCGCCCACGCGGGCTTGTGGGGGATGCCCTTCCTTCTCTCTTTCATTCTCTTGATCTCTGTCATGGGAGTAGGAGCAGCCACCTACACGGTGGCCAACAACGTCGACCCTGTGCAGGTATCGGGTCGGGCTGCGCTGCAGCCTGTGCTGTGCAGGAGCGAGGAGTCACCGCTGGACACGGTGCCATGTGCCATCCCGCCTCGTCGCCACCGGCGGGTGCAGCGGCGGCAGGGCCTCTACATGGCTCCGGTGCCGTGGAATCCCGGGCCGCCGCCGCCTGGCATCTTATTTGAGGGCGGTCCTCCGTTGTCGCCGGCATCGTCTTCGGATGACGAGGCGCCACCTTCGGGCAGCACTTGGCAGCACCCTGGTGCGGTGCAGCCTCCCGTGATCGACGGATCAACAACACCGACTCCGTCAAATTCTCTGGCGAATGATTTCTCAGTGACCGACACCTTGCACTTTGGCAGCCCTGTGTTGCTCCGCCGTGCTACGGCGGACTACTACAGTGCTCGTTGTGGTGGCGGTGCTCCTCTGGCCATTGACCCCGAGTAGTTATGTTTCTGGTTCTGGCAGTACACCACTTTCATGGTGGTGTGCTGAGATGTGCTTTGACCTCAACACGGTCTTCAATCTGGTTTATGCTTTTGCTTTGACAACTTTGAACTCTTCAATCTGACTTGCTGACACAGTGCCTTTCAGTAGTTTGGCAGGACCTATATGCCTGTATGTTTCTGCACTTGTGCCGGCTAGAGGGTTTCAATTTGTGTATCAGAATTGCACAGTTGAATTAGCAGTTAGGTTTGTCACCCTAGCTCCTGCCCTAACTTATCTTAACATTCTGACTCTCCTAGACAGTCACCACCCACAGTGCTGGGGTGGTGTGCTGGAATCTGTATAGGCAGCCCTGACTGGGAGTCCCGGTGCAGGCCCCTATGACAGACCCCTAGGACCAACACTGGACCGCTGACTGATCTATAGGTTCGTGCTGTGACACACACTGTGTCACAGGTAGGCTAGTATCCGAGACCGTTGCGAGACCGTTCCGGGTATATCTAGCTTAGGGTTTATTATCTTATCACAGTTTATCCACACAGTTCGGGACCCTCTGATATCTAGTGAACTAGGATATTCCGGTACATGTGGTGTTTGTTCCATCCATGTGATACGCGTTCCCAAGGATTCCTTGGGCGTCCGAACAATCTGAGTGCAAGGAAAAAGAACTAGGTAAAATGAGTGCAAGGAAATCAAACGTGGTAATACCACGATAGTTCAACATTAGATATTCACAATATATACTATTGTTTTACAACTTCTATATACAAGTTCATCGGACTGATCGAGTTATTCACACATCTGGTCGTCATCATCGGACAAGGACGACAAAGAGGCTTCCTCGTCCGAACTCTCACCCTCTTCAGCCTCCGCGTTCTCTTTATCCTCTTTATCCTCTTTATCCTCTTTATCCTCTAATGGCATGATTGCGTCGCGCAGTAAGAGTTTGGGTGTTCTATGCTCGGGCGGCTCAAAGCTCTTTGACATGTCGCTGGCGATGACTCGTTTGACCAACAAGTCATATTGCTCACCCGGGATCCATCGCTGTGTGCTTGCATTGATCTTTCGGCGCTCCTCTTCCGTGTCCCAGTCCCATGCTACTAATACTTCGCTTGGTGTATACGGCGCCACCTGCTTGGTACGTTGATGCAGCCGGAAACTTTCAGGTTTCGATGCCTTCTCCTTCGAAAGCCGGGAGTCTGCATTCTGGGCCTCCTTTTGGGAGGCGCTCGTGAGCTTAAATGTACCACAAGTCAACCACCGCAAACATTTTTCTCCTGCACCAGAAAGAAGATAAAAGAGATATTAGATTGACATAAAACGTTGTGATGTTAAAAGCAGGTTGCGCGCGCAATCACATCAACAAACATTTCTCACCTTTCTCATTTAGCAGCTGCTCTTGTACCTCACAAAGGTACAGATATCTCGACCATCCTCGGCTCCTTCCCAGAGCGATACGAAACGGGTATTCCGTCCGGGCAGTCTTCTCGGATTCGGGAGCAATCAACACAGCCATGCTACCTTTCTTCATCTTGCTGTAGCTCACATCGTAGTCCGGGTCGTCAGTTTCTCCCAGAATGTATTGCGCAAGATGATCTCGAGCTCGTCTTCTAATGGTATTTTTTTGTGCCCCGATGTAGATAGGACGAGGTACTGGGCGCACGTGAACCGCTACGGAGTCCCGAAGGCCCTGCACGTAATCAGCCAGTTGTGCATCCGTGTATCCACGTTCAATATCATTCGTATCAGCCATTGGCTCATCGACAATCAGTACTTCCGCATCTCGCCCGTTCTCGCTCAAAGCACCCGAAGGAACAGGCATCATGGGTCCAGTAACCTCAAAGGGAGCCTCGTGCAGCACCCACAATGTCTTCTCTTTCAGTTCGAACGTTCCTGCCGCAATGTCACGTTGCATTTGAACTTACCCTTCAAGAAAAGTATTTGCGCGATTGGCTAGAAATTGAAGCCGCTCCGCCTCCTCGGTGGTTGCGACATCTGCAGAACATAACCCGAGAAACTAAGAAGGCCACATACATTTGAAATATGACAAATCAAATCGTAATCGCTAGCAGTGCAGTGCTTACCTCGAATGCATAAGCAAAGATTCCTCTTGCATTGAACGACAAGATCCTCGATCTCTTTCAATGGATTGCTCGTAGACTTCCTGGAAGTCGCAAGCTGCTTCGCTTGTTTCCGTGCGCTCAATTCGTTAATGGATTTAGGCTCGACAAAGCATGGTGAGCCCTCGGGCAGGCTGCTCTTTAATACCTTCACCCCACCTTCCTTTGGAAGCCAGACTGGATCGAATGAATAACGTTTCGCCTGCACTAACACGTCGCCTGTGGGGCCAGAAAAAATCTTGAAAGCATGTTGGAAGCTGACATCGCGCACTTCGTTATAGCATCCATGCATCCAGTCCTTGATATCGTGCACCTCATCGATCAGTTGACATTCCGGAACTACTCCATCCTTAAAGCAGTTCCTAGCCACCTCCATCAAATGCTCGATGTCCCAAACGTTCAGCCTCCTCAAAGCCACAGAAAACCTTGAAAACATCTGATCGATATTTTCGTGTGTATGTCCCACGATCAGATAGTTGATCTTCACCTTGCGGAATACCCCACGTTTGTCCAGCATGGCACAATAAGCAATTAAGAAGTGGCTCTTATTGCTGCTTACATTGTCCAATTGTAGATACAATACTTCCGGTAACGGATGCCCACCCGATCGTCGATGCTCATGAACTCGTGCTACTGCCCGCTGTATGACGTTCGCAAGATAGTTCGAGTTGTCAGAGTAGTTATGACTGAAATTGAATTCCATAAACCGACCGATGCCTTCGATGAGTATCCCCATGCAGTGGGTATCTATCAATGCCTTATTGTCTTTGACCCAAGAGGGCATTCGACGAAAGTGAGGCAATTGTGTGGTACGTTGTGTCATGCCATCGATGATCATGGTAGTATATTTCCACCACTTCGCGTTGCCTTTTGTTGCGCTGGATTTCTGAATGTGTTTGTAGTACTTCTCCCGTTCAGCCCTTGCATCCAGTCGATGAGCTTGCAAAAGATTTTCGATTCGTACTGCAACGCAAACACATTCAGGTAAGTGGTCACGTGTATGAACAAGCAGTGTTTTCTTTCTGAACATACCTCTCATGAACAAGAGTGGGTTTTCTTTCTAACATACCTCTCATTTCGGCCGGGGCGACTTGCTTGTGAAGCTTTGCGGTCGAGCAGATCTTGCACTCCGAGAACTTGCAAATCTTCGGACACTTAAGCCACTTGAAGTGTTTTCTCCAGATCGTATACCAATATGGCTCACTGACCTTGATTCTCTCAGAACCAAAGGCTGGAAGCTCTTCGATAAACTTTTCGTAGACGTCAAGCTTTGTCATTCCTTGAGGCAGATGTGTTTCTTTCTTGTCCGGTTGATGTTGACCTTGCTCTTTGGCAATCTTCTGTAGAAAGGTTTTCGCTGCTGAAACCTTTAGAGAGTTTTTTGGAATATATGACAAGCCCTGTACTTGCACTTGTTTGCTGTTTCCGTGCAGCCTGAAAAGGGAAAAAATGTACATTATTATAATGAATCTGATGCAAAGAATGGGAGCCTACAGGAAAACTGTAAATTGGTTTACCTGTTATGTTTTCTTCCGGCAAATAAATCCTTTATTAGCTTTGTCAACCGTCCATGAGATATCGGCAAACATTTCTCATAAAACTTGCGACACACACGCTGAG
>LGRX02011588.1:0-34631 GCA_001247695.2 Cymbomonas tetramitiformis | reverse complement strand
ACCCAACTCGATGAGAAAAGCTGACTGACCTGGAATTCTCTGTTTTCTTACAGGTGGGTGATTACTGTATTGTCCGTGTGGTTCATGTATCATTTTGCATAACACGCGCGTTTGCTTATTGTCTGTGCAGTCTGTGTGGTGCATATCATACCATAGGATCTCATATCAAAACAATAGGTGGTTGCACCTTTTCGTTTGAAATCTGCATGCAACTCTTTTTTTTGTAGGCAGCTGTGAGACAATATGATATCGAGCACCCCATGAAAGCGGCAAACGCGGTTCCAAACGTCGATGGCAGCGTCTACAAGGACCATCAACTGGTGGGAGACGATTGGGACATCGTCTGTGAGAGCACTTGGGTGCTATCATATGCATCTTCGGCCACAAAGCTGCTGCAAGGGACGCACTACCCTACCATTAGTTTGATCCTGCCTATCATTGGCAAGCTGGGTGCCACCATGGCTGCAGGAGCGCCTCTAAAACACGAAGGGAAGGCGGTACAGATTCATAATGAGGCCGTCGTGAAGGCTCGTTCGAAGCTACACGGGGCAATCGTAACCAGGTTCTTCAATGACCTGATGCTCTGCAAACTGGAGGATTTTTGTGTCGCCACCATCTTGGACCCGAGATACAAGAGTTTTAAGTTCAAGGGAGCAACCTCTTGGAATAAAGGTGATTCTGTTTAGGGTTTCTGTTTATGTTTACTGTTTGTTACTGTGTTCTGTATGTAGTGTTCATGCCCGGTTGTGTTATGCTAGTTTTGTGACTAGCTGTTCCATGGCAGCCAAGGCCTTCGCAAGGGACTGTATGTGAGTACAGCTCGGGCTGAAGCAACCTTGTCCTCTTTTTCGGGGGCGCCGGGATTGGCTTGTCACAAAACTAGCATGATGTTTTTCGATACAAGAGTTTTAAGTTCAAGGGAGCAACCTCTTGGAATAAAGGTGATTCTGTTTAGTGTTTCTGTTTATGTTTACTGTTTGTTACTGTGTTCTGTATGTAGTGTTCATGCCCGGTTGTGTTATGCTAGTTTTGTGACTAGCTGTTCCATGGCAGCCAAGGCCTTCGCAAGGGACTGTATGTGAGTACAGCTCGGGCTGAAGCAACCTTGTCCTCTTTTTCGGGGGCGCCGGGATTGGCTTGTCACAAAACTAGCATGATGTTTTTCGTAAGTTCAAGGGAGCAACCTCTTGGAATAAAGGTGATTCTGTTTAGTGTTTATGTTTACTGTTTGTTACTGTGTTCTGTATGTAGTGTTCATGCCCGGTTGTGTTATGCTAGTTTTGTGACTAGCTGTTCCATTGCAGCCAAGGCCTTCGCAAGGGACTGTATGTGAGTACAGCTCGGGCTGAAGCAACCTTGTCCTCTTTTTCGGGGGCGCCGGGATAGGCTTGTCACAAAACTAGCATGATGTTTTTCGTGAATCTTGTTGTTTTATGTTTGTGTCTTAATTTTGCTATATGCCCCCTTTAAGTTGATTGTGAGCCCTGTTGCTATTTGGCAGGTGGCCTTAGTAAAGAGCAAGCAGTGAGCTGGGCGCGGCATGCTTGGGAGAAGGACTGGCGGCCTTTGCCTGTGCAAGAGCAAGAAGCGGTAGAGGCTAGGAAAAAGGCCAAAGGCAAAGATGGTGTAGTGTGGTGACAGTCGCATCTTTTCTTGCGGACTCTGATGATGAATGTGAGGAAGAAGCCACAGTGGTGGAAGTGTCTAGTGATGAGTTTGATAGATATTTGCTATTGCCAGATGTGCCACCTGATACCGCCCTGCTTGAATGGTGGAAAGGGCATGCAAAAGACTTTCCCGACTTAAGTAGAATGGCACGCCAGTTTCTTGCAGTGCCAGCCTCTTCAGCAGGGGTAGAGAGAGCATTTTCAAAAGTTAGTTTCATGCACTCAGACCTTAGGAAATCTTTGGATGAAGGTACCATTCAGCATTCATTGATGGCAGCTCTAAACATTGAGTAAATTATTACTCAAATCAACATACTTTGTCTTGCTTGCTTGCCTGTTCAGTAATTGAGTAAATTGACATTGGCTAGTATCAATATATCAATATATTGATATATTGTGAGAACGGGTAACATATTGATATTGATTGATATTCCCGCTTAGAATATTGATATTGATTGATATTCAACCTTGGAATATTGATATTGATTGATATACGGCTGGAATATATTGATATTGATCAATACCCTTAGCCGATATATTGATATTGATCAATATGATTTTTGCGATATCGAAAAAATATCAATACGCCAAAAACACTTCGATACCACGCCCTGGTCTTGGTGGAATAACAATCCTTTTCGATGTGACCAACACGACCACAACGATTGCAAGACTGGGGATTCTGTGATTTCCCTTTTCCTTCGCCCTTGCCTTTTCCACCTTTTCCCTTGCTCCGATTCTGATTGGAGTTCTGGCTGCCACTCTGGTTCTGATTCCGATTTCTGTTGGATCTGTCATATGGCTTCTGGCCACGTCCTTTGTCCTTGTCCTTCTTGGCTGGACCTCCGGATGACTGCTCCTTCTGACCCCGATAGTGAAGGGTTTCTGACTGCTTTGAATGAATGACATAATTCAAATCAAGCAGTATCTGTGTGGTTTCTTGCCACGACAGATTGTTCCTTTCCTGTTCTGTCAGGAATCTGAGTTGGAAGTGTCTGCGGAGATCTGGATCCATACTGGTGACAAATCTATCCTTTATTAGCACATCATTCAAATCAACTGCTGCTAGAGAAGCCAGTGATGTGAATGTGCGCAAATAATCTGAAAAGGTTTGGGTTCCTTGAGACAGTGCCATAAGGTGTTTCTTGGCTACTGATCTCTTGTGAGGATTACCAAATTGTCTGAGGAATGTCTGTCTGACCATTTCATAGGTGGCATTTGGCTGTTGTGCCAAGACCTGAAAATAGTGTCCGTCGTTGTTCTGAATAAGAGTCAGAAACACTGTAATCAAGTCCTTGTCCTTCACTCCTGGATAGGTGAACTGGAAATATCGGTCCACCGTGTCCAACCAGACTTCCGCATCCTGTCCTGATTTGAATTCCCTAGGTGGTGTCATTTTCACCTTTGGGACCAAACTAGGTGGAGCTGGTGCTGGGACAGAATCTGTATCTGGATCTGTAAAAACCATCGGAGGATTATCTTCTGTGTACTCGGTTTCTGGTTCCTGAGGCTCATTGGCTGGATCCCTAAATCGGCTCATGTCTGGCTTCATACGACTGATGTTGTCGTAGTAGCCTATCTGGTCATATCTGGTTTGTGTGTCGTCATAACCAGCGATCCATTTCGGGACTTTAAACCGGCTGAATGCATCATATGAACCAAGAATGTCGAAAAACCATGTCGATGGATCTGGGTTGATATTAGGAATCTCTGGCTCTTCCTCTTCGAGTGCAACCATCTAAAAACAAAACACAGCACAAAAATACCTTCAGCTAATCGACTAACTGAGTGTGTGTGATTTATATGTATATATGGTATATCTGTATGTTTACATACATGTAGTACATTAGTACATAATAATGAGGTAAGTATATATATATATATCCACCTTCTTCCCCCCTCAAGGAAGTGTGTGATATAAGGCAGTTGTCAATTGCCTGTACCTCAAAAATAGCATGCATTCCTTATAGGAAGCATTTGTTACAGTTTTAGGGTTGTTGCCCGATATATCATCACGTCTGTGTCGATTACAGCATGATATACTTATGCCAAACACGAAGTTTATCGAATATATAGTGGCATTTTAGGGCATGTTAGGTTACAGTGGCCCATATACCCAATAATGTGATTAGGGTGTTACATGATATCAGTAACCCTAAAATAGGTAAAAATAAAGCAGTATAAATATTTTGCAACCATTTTTAAGCAAAACTGCATTTAATACCACACTGAATGTTACGTGGTTTTCAGGAGGTATGTTACACCCCTGACACACACATTCAATTTTTAGGGTGTTACAGGGTGTTACACATGCTGCATAAATCAGGGATTGTTTATTGATAGCTAAATATTCATATTAGCAAAAAAAATCAATCCGAAATTTTCAAAAAATTACACGTACAGCATTTTGACGCATTTAGTGTTACAGCCAATATGTATACCCCTACATATTCCACACCTGCTATCTAGGGTGTTACACGAGATATGACTATTGTCATTATGATTTTCTCATACCTCAATAGGTATAAAATCATATTATCAAATAAAATAGGGTCCGATTTTCAATTTTCAAATCTATCGCAAACGGATTTTACCCATTTTGGCCGTTTTTGGCTATATATATATATATATATACATATCTCTGTGTGTGTGTGGACTGCAAAGTACAGAAGCACTGCATATCACTTTACCTTTGCACATGACCAATTTCATGGCATAAAAGTGAATTATTCTGCATATCAACATCTGAGGTTGATCACATTTCTGGGTTTTACTGATTTAAACCCATGGCAGTAAATGTACTTCCTGATGATATATAGATTTATCAACTACAAGCGGATTTCCCACTTCAGTGATAATTTATCAATCTATGATATGTTTTGAGCATATGTCTGTGCTCTAAGATTTATCAAAATGATATCTCTTATTTTAAACATATCAGGACATTGCTTGATTATATAATCAAAGCAGTTTGACACAACACATATATATGTGTGTGCTTGTCCTCAACAACTCTTGTCAGTTCAATATATAGTTACTGAGCTGAGAGTGTACATGCAATTTGAACTGATCAATTCTGAATCAATTGTCATAATGCAATGTACTCGTTGTTGTTGCTCCAGCGATGATATGTGGAATGACGAATGGACTGTGCCCAACAGTTACCAGCTGTTGCATGGGCACAGTATATTGCCTTCGGGTCTGGAGATAACTCCATCCAGCCCTACAGCATGTTGGATTATCTGTTCCCATATCTATCGCCATCACTGACACTTCACACGCACATGTGTTTGTGAAGTGTTATCCATATTATCATATACATGATAGATATTAAATTTGGTCAATTCACTATGAATCAGTGAATATCAATACATACAGTAATGCAGTGTGTGTGCATGTATAGTACTTATTGATTAGTACTTTTTGCCAGTGTGTGTGTGTGTGTGTGTGTGTGCTCACTTTTACACACTTACAGGAAGATAAGTTCTGGACATTACAATATACCCCGACAGTTTATCATGCAGGATAATAATCAGCATACCATGTACTGAATGAATCTAGCATGATATATTAGGTTAGGGGTTTTTGTAATTCCGAGATAATCTCATTCACAAAAATGAGTTGCTGGTCTATTTCACATATAGTTCCGGTGAGCAATCCTTTCAGTGATCCACAGTAGAACGATATGTGGTCCGAAGAGTATCTCGACTCCACCGGGACATAACGAGCTAATTACTGAACAGGCACCTTACACTATATGGGTTCGAATATAGTTAGCATGCACAGCAGGTATGCTTTTGTGCATGTCTGATGCATTTTGATATGATGTCATTTATTCCAGCTGCTACCGTGATCAAGCTGGTTTATACATAACATCTGCTAACATGATGCATGCACAAATTACAATATGGCAGTCACTCAGTATAGAATGTGCACATACTCAGATGCTGCATGTTAATGTGTGCTGCATGTTAGTGTGTGCTGCATGTTAGTGTGTGCTGCATGTACTGCGAGTTCAGATAAACATCTCTTGCACACTATATTGCAGATAAGCATGAAATGCTGACAATTTGAATATTTGTGCAGTCATCAATCTGGTGTGAAATGCTGCAGTATAATAATCAGTCCATCATGCATCCATCCAAAATATGCCTGCAAGTATTAGTTGTTTTGCAGAGTATTTTGATGTGAGTATATGGCAACATTTTGACATCATCATCGTAAAATTGCAATATGTTCGTAGCACGCTGCAAATAATTCATGCAATCGGGCGCGCTGCTGATGAAAAGCATATATCGTCATCGCCATTTATCAGCGCATGATACGAGCGCTGACTTATGCACGGACCATAAATCCGTCGATGATTACTATGCCGTATATCATTCTGAACAATTTTCAAATGCGATTCATCCATGCGCGTGCATGTAATTGACACGCATGCTGTAAACTGCGAATCACTTCTGCGAGAACATGCGACTGTCGCGCATGCTGCCAACTGCGAATCAGTCTATCGCGCATCGACATATATGATAGCCGTACAAAAAGCGATTTGATGCGATCACGAAAATTGTAATACTGCGCTGATGACTTTCCGCGCGGATAACGATTCCGCTGATGATTTATGCTTCCGCGTCTCATTTGCGAACTTATGTACATCTGCGAAACATATATGCGAGTACATCTCATCGCTGCGCGAATGTATGCCATATGCACACCTTGTCGTGCAGTATATGTGCGAACTTCTGTTTTCGACACTGGAATTCATCGTCGCTCCGGTGTCGCCCGCGGCCGACTGGATGGAGTCTTCGGCGGAGACACACCCGTTTGATGGTAAGCGGGTGTTACTGGAGATCGCCAGAATGCTTCTGGATTCCGGCGGACCCTTTCAGGGCACCGCAGACCTTCTGGCCATCAAGATCAACCAGTTCGACCCGTCGCGGGCTATCGCCGCCTTCAACGCCGCTCTCCGGTCCGCTCGACGGAAGAGCACTCTCGACGACATGGAGGTCAAGTCCTTATTCATCAAGTCCCTCGACCCGGTTTTCTACGCCCCGGTCGTCAACCGGCTTCTGTTGCACGACCAACGTGCGGCGGAATCCCTTGCCACCATTCAGCAGTGGACCCGTGAGTGCTACGCACAAAACGGGACGGATTCGCTCGTCCCGCCTGCTGCACGCACGTTCTCCGCCCTCACCCTGACTGGACAAAGCGACGACGAGGACTTCAAGACCATCTTCAGCGAGCTCCGCGACCAGCTCTTCGACATGAAGAAAGAGATCAAGGCCCTTCACACCCGCATCGACGACACGAAGGGCTTCACGCCCCGCAACGACAAGAAGAACGCCATCGGACGCGGTGGACATGGTGACGGCGTCCGCTTCGCAGCGAAGCCCCTTCCCGAGCACGGCAACTTCCCGCAGACCTTCCGTGGGAAGTCTTCGGGGAGGGTGGCTTTCCACAAGCCCACCGGTACGTTCGTTCCTCTGTGCCGGCACCCGACATGCTCCGCTACGGCGGAGAAGCATTGGCATCGGGACTGCCCGAACGGCGGGCCACGCGGACATGTTGGCGCACACGGCTTCGTTTCGGCATTGCGGACGGCGAGAACGACGTCTTCGCCACGCTGTTCCAGGACGCCATGGACGACAACGACGCCGCTCGTTTCGACGCCGTCTGCTACATTGCAGACGGCAAACCGGAGATCTACGACACCGTCTCCGCCTTCTCCTTCGCTGTCGCCGAGGAGCGGGTGCCCGACACCATCGACGAGTATCTGGAGTGCCGCCAGCCCGCTGACGCCCGCTTCGGGGTTTGCGCGGTTGGTGGTGCTGTGAACATCAACAACTTCAAAGTCCATGACGAGGTCCATGCCGACGCTCTGGTCGTACCACCGCCGCCAGCACCGCCCTCCGCTCCGCAGTCGGTGGTGTCCGACGAGGAGATGTACGCCCCGTCAGCGCGTTGCACGCGCACGAGCCGCACATGTCCTTCATGGACAAGTTCGCGGTCGAATTGGACCTCACGGGGCCGGAGCCGACCCTCGCGATGCACAACATGGGGACCGTTGCGCCCGTGGACTCGGTATCAGTGGCGACAGACGACTCCGAGCGTCCGAGGATGACGACGAGTGTCTTCCGCCGCCACGGCGAGCCTTGGGATGCGGCAAACCACCGATGGGTTTTGGATTCTCCGCCCTCACATCTCTCGCGGTCTGCTTGATGTTTGTTGTTTGTGCAACCGCAATGCCCTCGCGAGACCGCTCCGCACAAGATTCGTCAGCGGCACCGAAGCACACCGGCGACGGGGTCGGTGGTGCTGGTGTGCTGACGCCCGCAGCCATCCCACCGACGCTCTACTGGCGCCCGGAGGGCTGGTACCCAAACGTGGTACACAGGTCCGGATGGACGTGGCACCCGGGTCCCTCGCAGCCACCCGAAGCAGCTCCGATTGTTACCGAGCCGCCCTCGCCGGGCGGTGCTCCGCCATCGCCGGTCTACGTGCCACCCGCCTGGGGCGGGGGGACCGAGGATGAACCTTCTTCTTCGATTCAGCACCGGACAAGACTGGTTGCACCCGGTGCAACTGACTACAGCGACATCCTTTCGGCACATCCTCAACTCTCTCATTTTGCTCTACGCATGATTTGACAAACAGTGGTACCAGCTCTCCTGGGCGCTGTAACAGTGGCACCGGCTCTCCCGGGCACTCTCGACGTGGCTAGAGTTGACGAGATTGAGATTAGCCTGCCTCCAGACTGTGATGCTGTTGGTTCAGGTTGCCCCAAGATGGGCTTTATTTAGGGTTTTAACTGTATCTGTATTCTGCAGTATGCCTCACTGACTGCTAGTTTCGGGAGTTACCCTGCCAGAAAGGACAGGTTCTCCTGTAGGATGCTTATTTCCACCGAAGCTGAGTAGGTGTTTGTTTCAGTTCCGTGGCCACCTAGTTTGCCAGTCACCACCCTAGGTGGTGTGCTGGAAGTGACACCCCGACTGTCATTCATATAGTTAGGGTGTACGATGGCTGTCACCGGTCCCGGAACCCTAGACCCCGAACATATAACGGGAAGAGACTGAGTATGCTCCCCGATTATCTATTCTGATTACCAGTCACATCGAATATACAGTCCAGCTGATATATTCAGCAGTTTCATTTGCTCGGTTCCGAGCTCCATAGCTCATGCGACGAACTAGCGAAGATGACGTTCTCGTGAATTAAGTATCGCAATCTTCGAGAAGTCTACGCGCTTAAGTTGACGTCCTTGAGGTTGCAGTGAGAATCATGAAGGGGGTGACTTTGTGTCACTGACGGTCAACCCCCTTTCTGTGTCACCCCTCACTGCGAGTGTCACTTGCAGTCTGTCACGTGCTCTCCGACAGACAATCCGACACACACAAAACCCTGAGTAATTGTGTTATCAAATTGTCTTAGCCGTTTCACCAGTTCCTGACTGTTTCCCGAGCTGTGAATATATATCTCACTATATATATGCGAGAAGACCCAGTCAGTCAAGACAGGTCAAACAGGAAGCACTGCAACGCTCAGGGTTTCGCACTCAGAATCTCTCTCAACATACAGAAGATATAATATATAGTTCTAGTATGCTGAGTGTGATGCGAAATGAGCTAGTGTGTGCTCTGTCTCATGTGACAACCGAACTCGATCAGAGGAGGTGACAATCAGGTCAGTGAAGTAGTCAGAGGTGTCGAGCCGTATCGGTGATGACAGCGGTCAGGTCGGGTCGGCGATGACAGCGGTCATGACGGGTCGGTGATGATAACTCTGATGACTGAGCTCGGACTGAATGTCAACTCCAGCACACCACCTCGAGTGAGGTGGTCAGACCAATAACCAATCAAACCAAGATACATGCCACTAATCCAGTGCCAGAACCAAAATCCAGAAAGATGATGGAAATGGTGGAACTGCAGTCACACCGTGTCAGGGCTGAAAACCCCGAAAAGCTGGTCCGTAGACCCAACGTCCTGACACGGGCAGTAATCTGTCCCTGGTGCCACCCTGCTGTCGGGGGATAGTGATATGTCATGTCTCTGGAGGTCCACACACCGTGGCTGCAAGCTATCCGGGGTGCTTCGTCAGGGGTAGGATAAGAAGTGCCGAAGCAGGTCCAGATCCGCCCGTCACCGGAAAGACTTACTGCAGAGGGAGAATGAAGAGAGAGATCATGACTGACAGCAGCGGTGGCGCTCACGGTCGGAACAGACACTGTAAGGATACAGTGACTAATGCAGTGTAGCAAATACCATAGAGTGAGCTCGGAATACAATGTCCATATACACAATCTATCAATGAGTGCACATCATTTTTCTATCTAATACAGTGATTCATTTCTAAGGAAAACAGTAGCTAACATAAAGTAACCAGCCATAAGTAATTTTGAATATAGGCCAGTACCTGCAAAGCACAGTCAGCTACACAAACAACCCAAAACAGGAAAACAGGAAAGCAAGGTACTCACAGTCAGATCATGCTGCTGCTTTCTGAATACCAGTAAATCATTTCTGAATAACTGCAGCCTGAGCCTTACCCATGGCCATATATTGCTGGAACATCTGAATGAAGTATGGCTGCATGTCCTTGACTGGAGGAACTGGTTTGGTGTAAGGGTCTGCCAGGTTCCGAGGTGATGGGACTCTGGCACACCGAATCCAGTTCAATCTGACAAAGTCTCGGAGGACATGAAATCTGATAATCACATGCTTCACCTTCTCGGAGAGGAGGTGATGCTCGACAATAGATCTACATGCATCATTATCCAGCAGTAGAGGAATAGGTAACTCCAGGCGGGGCTGAGCTGAGGCTGTACTGATATATTCTCTGTTTCTGTTGTTCTGGAACTTGAGGGGGGTGATTTCATCTGTACTGAGTTCATCAGGAATTGTAGGAGAGTTTGGGCGGACTGAGGTCAGACCGTCTGCTGGCTTGTTTTGTTTGTCAAGCAGACGCCTGAGCACTGAGGTAGTCTGAAGGGAGGGCATGTCAAAGTGAATATCTGTGGCTGCTCTGTCAAGGTACTGAATAGCATGGTCAAGATCGGAATCAAGGGGCTGCTGGGAATCAATACGGTGAGTAATAGAACCAAATATCTCAGTGAGCATGAACATCAATGACACCAACCGCTGTGCTGCTGTACTGGCTGCAACATACTCTGACCCTGTGGAGGAGACCTCAGTGATGGTCTGCCTCCCTGAATGCCACTGCAGTATCATACCAGCCAGGAATATCACGGAGCCAGAATAAGACCGGGCATCATTCTCTAAGTCCCTAGCCAGGTCAGCATCTGAATAACAGAACATGGTGATGACCTTGACCGGAGTCTCGGGATAGTAAAATGCCAGAGAATAATGTGCCGTGCTGTCCATATACTGCGCAATTCTGATCAGAGCCTTCATAGACTCCTCAGAAGGGCATGATACAAACTGAGCCAGATAGATTACGGGATAGTAGCAGTCAGGTCGTGAGCCACGGGCCAGCCATAGCAGTGAGCCAAGGATGGATCTGTAACTGGGGACAAGGGATAAGTCTGGATCTGCTGGTTTCTTGATGATGAGCTTCGGGTCCATAGGTGTTCTGAAGGAATGAGCTGTGATGTTGTTGTTGGCCATTAAGTCCTTGATCTGTCTGGACTGGCAAAGGTAGATGGATGCACTTCATTTTTGTCGCAAGGTTATTTTATTTGTCGCACCGTGCGACAAAACTGCAATTATACCGTGCGACATAAATGAGCGTTGCGCTCATTTCTGTCGCACCTGCGACAAACATGAGCGCAACGCTCATTTCTGTCGTGAAAATTCGCAGAAATCCACAAAATTCACAGAAAATTTTCAGATGACCAAATTTGTATGGACAGGAATAGCAAGGATAACAAATTATGAAAAACAAATCGGACAAACGATTATTTTAATTGCATTCAGGGTGTCGTGTTGAACGGAGGAATTAATTCGCGAAAATTCCTTTCAATAAAATCGCCACACAGAAAGAGAATCGGACCCCATCCCCACCCCATAATCGATGACGATGACGATGACACCCGAATGGTGTCATGGCATAATGATGAGGTCAAACACGCTCGAGAGTTTTCCAGTGTCGGCTTTTGCAGAATCGTGACCGTTTTTGCAAAATCTGTCCGTTTTTGCAGTGGTGAGTGTTCAAATGTCATTTGTTAAATATGCAATTTTAAGAATAACACGGAACGTTTCCCCCGCAGTGTGCCCCTGTCGAGCCAAAACAAGATTACTTCTTAAGATCATGTATTAATCTAAGCAAGAATTTCCTATTGAATATTATCACATATTCCTACTAAGTTTATCGATACGCGCATCACGTAGAATGATACCCGCAATCGCAACTATTGGGGGTTTTAGAAACTCAAAATTCCGTTCGCTATACCCGGATGAACGCGCCAGCCTACAGTGAGATGTATGGTTGACTGACGAGTCTGTCCAATTTATTTCGGAAAGATAACACACACCAGGTGCTATTTTTGCAAACAATTCCCTCACGCGATGCGCATGCTCGCTTGCAAGCGAGCGCGCGAATGAGGGAAGAAATCCTAGCGGAAACGTGGACGCAAATGACATCCGCGTTTCCGCCAGAGCTGTCAGTGCAGTGTCAGATGCTCAAAATATGTTGTATATGCATATGAGATATGCGTGATAAAGCCATGCTGTGCATTATGCGTCGCTGCTGCGCGTGAGTCGAGTCAGCGGACTCGACGAATGACAAAATCATCCACCCCTCTAACGCGCCGCGTCCAGACTCCTAGAATCTGAACGGATCTTGCGCGCGCAAGAAATATGAGGTTCCTAACATACTTTAGAATGCATATGCAAAGTTACGTTGTGTTTGGTAGACGGGATTATTCCAAACACAACGGTCGCTGAAGAGTGACTTACGGGGCGCTCAGTTCAGCGGTCTTAGCAGTGAGGTGAAAGCGAAAGGATGCAAGCGGATTCTGTTTTCCTCGTATGAAAGTGGTAGTGTTGCGACAAATTCATAATTGGAAATTCCGCATATCTTTGTGGTATAATTGTGAATTGTTAAACGCTCGTTGTCGGCTACGAGCCGCGATCGGTCGAGACAATCCGGGGTAGGACTGCTGATGCTGAAAACGGTAAACTTGACAGAGTAGATTGCGACAAAATCATAATTGGAAATTCCGCATATCTTTGTGGTATAATTGTGAATTGTTAAACGTGTCTCTCGTTGTCGGTTACGCGCGGTCGGTCGAGACAATCCGGGGTAGGACTGCTGATGCTGAAAACGGTAAACTTGACAGAGTAGTTTGCGACGAATTCATAATTGGAAATTCCGCATATCTTTGTGGTATAATTGTGAATTGTTAAACGTGTCTCTCGTTGTCGGTTACGCGCGATCGGTCGAGACAATCCGGGGTAGGACTGCTGATGCTGAGATCGGTATCCCTCAGATGCTATCGTATCATGATTGGCCGGTAAAGCGCGAGCGCTCAACACAATCCTGGGTAGGACTGCTGACATCGGCAGGAAATTTTTGGAAAATTTCCAACGGCATAATTTTTCAGGGACATCTCCTGCGGTGCGGTGTGTACGATGTCACTTTTTTCCAGGAAACCTGTTTCGCTCCTTTAAGGGAAACGAAATGAAAAACAGCATATTTCTGAAAAAGCTGCGAAGCGTCGTTAATATAAACGAATCTTTTTGCGACACGACAAATAAAAAGACCTCGCGACACGAATGAGAGGGTTCCAAGGTAGATACCAGCCTGATCCTGCCTGACCCGCATCTGGAGAACTGATGTGACCTCTCCGAGATGCTTAGCCAGAAACCTGGCTCTGAAAGCTGCCCAGAAGGCATCCTCAAGCTCTGTACTGGCGACCAGAATGAAGTCATCCACATAGACAACACACATGGCCTTAACCAAATCAGTGTAGATGAAATATATGCAGTCATCATGAGAGGACTGCCTGAATGTCACCTCGCCGAACATAAAGCTGAGCATGAAAACCTTAACCAGTCTCTGCCAGGAAGCACCAGCCACCTTAAGGCCATACAGTGCATAGTGCAGTAAAGCACCACCGAACCCCTGATAGGTGTAACCAGCCGGAAATGATACCCATACTGGAACATCCAGCTTAGCATTCATAAAGGCCTGGGAGACATCGAAGTGACTCATCTTCAGACTGAAGATGCTGCCGAAGATGAAGGCCAGTCTGAAAGCATAAAGCTGAGGTGTGGTACAGGTGGTCTCCCACGGAAGGTAGCCGTATGTCTGCTTACCATTGGCACACAGTCTGGTTTTGAAGATCTGCCGTGTGCCGGATGGTGCTGAGGGGTCTGGTTTGAAGGGTCTGGAGAACACAAAGAGAGTGGTCAGGCCTTTGGTACCCGAGGGAAGGTGTCCCGGGACCATTTTATTGTCGGCGGCCAGACCAGCCACTTCGGCATCCATAGCCTCCTGCCACTGAACTGCTTCTGGGGTGGAAAGTGCCTGCTTGACACCGTGGACTGGTTTGAGCTGGGGTGCAGAAATATTGAACATGTGCACCACCAAGTCTCTGGGTCCTGATCTGATGAAGCTGTCAGCTGAGGTGTACTGCTGCGGAATGTACTCGGGGCGGACATCTCTGCTGGGATCATCGGAGAAGGGAAGGAAGGCGGCGGCATGAGTGGACGGAAAGCTGACGAGGGTAGCAGGAAGGTCCATATGCCAACCATAGGTAGACTCTGGAGTAGGCTCAAATATTACACCATAAGGTGTGCTGCTGCCTCTGTCGGTAGAGATGATGATAGCGCCATATGAAGGATGTCTGCGGCTCTCTCGGGCTCTGACAGCTGTCCAGATCGGATAGTGCTCATTGACCGAGACGGTCTTCCTATAGTGTGCGACATACACCAGCAGGTGTCTGTAGTGTGTACCGTCGGGTGTGGACTTGACATAATGAACCACGTCAGTCCAGGTATTGTCCCTCGACGGAACAGAGAGAAGCACACAGCCGTAAGACTGTCGGTCGGAAGTGCAGTAGTATGAGCTGATCTCAATGATCTGGGCATAGGTACAGTCGAGTGTCTCTGAGAAGGGAGATGGCCTGATAAAGGTAGCATCAGCCTCTCTGTCAGCTGCCATAGTGTCTGGGAATGCTGACATGGATCTGCCTAGGTGCTCGTAGGTAGGTATCCAGTGTGGCTTGCCCACAAGGTGCACTGTGCCGTCGGAGGTGTCTAGGATCTTGTAGGCATTAGAGCCCATAGAGATACCAACCATGCGGCCTGCCCATGATCTGTTCTGAAGTTTTGATGAAATGCCTGGCTGTCTGCTGTTCCTCTGCTGACTGTCCATAACCACATAGCAGTGTGCACCAAATGCACGGAGACGACGGTACTGAAAGTGATGACCTGTCATAGTGTGGATAGGGGTAGTCACCACTTCCTTGTGTGGTGTAATAGACCACAACAAGGCACCATGCTTAGCCGCAAGCGGCCAGTAGCTGAGGTCGAGTCCAGAAGCTGTGAGGATGGATCGGATCATACGGGACAGGATGCCAGTGACATTCTCCGCATAAGGATTGTCCGTATGGACTGTGGGAGAAGAGGTCTGGTGGACAATGCCATGCTGCTGGTAAGCTGCCCGGCATTTGGCATCTGCCATCTCAGGTGCACAATCAGTCCTCAGCACCATCTCAGTGTCTGAGACTGTAGAGGTGGACAAGAATAGCTCATCAATGCCGTAGGAGAGTGATCTGGTATAGGCAATGAATCTCAGAAGACACACATAGTAGTCTGCCTTAGAGGCAACGGTGAACACAAATAGGTATCTGGTGGAGATGTCAATGAAGTGGATACGGTATCTGAGCCCATTATAGCCACTGGGTGAGATGGGGCCTGTCATGTCTGAGGCCCATTTCCGGGCTGGCTGCTGCTGACTGGTACGGAGGCGGTCTCTGCTCGGGGCTGATTTTTGCTTGAGGCCCGTCGTAGCACAGACTGCACACCACTGAGAGCAGGTGGTAAGTGAAGCAAGAGCTGCTCTGGAACACTGTGGTCTGCCCAAGTCTACCCCTGGCATGTCATAGAGACGGAGGATACGGGTCATCGAGGCATGCCCGAGAACATCATGCAGCTCAAGGGGAGGACTGACCCTGATCGGGGTGTGGCGGTCTCGGTAGAGAATGCAGATGGGAAAGGGTGTGCCATCGATGAAGACCCGACCAGGTCCACCGTCAGAACCAGCTGGGGTGAGAGGGTGTGTGGAGGTGTAGGTGTGTCGCTCAAGGTAGCTGAATAACCCCGTAGTACCAGTAGGCCAGATGTGTAATACCTCCATAGTACAGGTCTTATGCCAGATCCTGTGAGATGGCATATAGGGAACTATCCAGAAATATACAGTATTATGAGGGTCCAGAGGAAAGTCAGCATTGCCCTTAGTGAAAAGGCGGTCCAGAATAGATATAGTGAATGGCGGATTAGCATAAAAGTAATAACCAGTCAACTGGACGGAGAATATACTGTTCTGACTGTGATAGTCCCACTCCTGTTGTTGAGCCTCGGAGAGGCCGTCCCAGTCCCCATCGTCGTCAGACTCATCGGAGTTCCCGTGCTCCTGACTAGCGGAGTGAGAACTCTCCTCACTCTCACTGTCAGAGCACGAGTCCTCCTGGTACCCGACAACTGCTGGGGTGCCGTGCAGCAGACAGAAAGACTCTAGTGCCTGTTCAGACTCCTCGTAGGCAGTCTGAAACTGGGCGGCTAGGATCTCCGTCCGAGCATGCTCCGCAAGCAGCTTCGGGTCGAGATGGAAAGCATGAGCCGACATCAGCTTCGGGCAGTCGGCAGCCCTGTGTCCCTTTGACCCACAGGTCCAGCATTCCCCTCGGAACTGCTGGGTCTGCCGATCAAAGACGACACGAGACTTGCCCTTGCCCTTGCCTTTGCCGGTTTTCTGCTTCCCCTTACCGCCCGTCTTACCACCCTTACGGGGAAAGACTCCTGCACGGTAACCAGAGCCAAATCCCTTAAAAGGGTTAGTGCGACGGGGCGGAATGTAAGGACGGGAAGGGGTGCGGTCAGAGACTCCCCTGCGGCCATGTGCACCACGGCTTCCGCCGTGATGCGAACCTGCATCATTGTAGAAAGCCGCTGTTAGTGGAGACTTGAGCTTCGTCCCCGCGTTCCTGTGCACTGCCCGTGTCTCACGGAAGCAGGTCAACAAGGAAAGCGAGGAGTCAGCGTCGAGCTTCTCCTCTGTGTAGGAATCATGCACCGCCTTGTAAAAGACGGGACAGATCCTACGGAGAAATAATGCGATCCGTGCCTTCTCCGAGATGGTCACGGTGCACCCAGGACCCAAGTCGGACTCAACGGTGTCCAGAGAAGTCTGGAACACGTCGATGTAATCCGCTGGGTCCTGGCCAGCTCTCAAGTCAACTCTGTCACCAGCGAATAGGAAGTCCGCAGCGCTGAACTCCTCGTGATCAGGCACAACGTGCCTCACGAGATGTACAAGTGCGATCTTCCCATCCCCTGGGAAGAGTCTGTCAGCCTTGCGCAGGACACGCAAGGCGTCTCCTGCGCAAAGTGACTGAAGCAATTCCAACAGCAGGAGGTTCGCCTTTTTCGGAACCTCCAAACCGTGGTTTTGCAAATCGAACATCAACGCCATCTTAGGGTGAACGAGCGTGAGTCTGGAATCGAGTTGCTCGACAAGGATGTCCAAAAGCAAACGAGAATTCTTCTCGCTGCTAGTGAACTTCCATGTCTTCGCAGACTCTCCAGGCTCGACGCACTTCCCCTTGATGACGCTGAGTAAAGCATCAAATTCCGCGGGCTTGCGCAACAACTCCCATGCGAGGTTGTTGCATACTGACAAATCTGACGTGTCCGGAGCATCCGCTGGAGTTGGTGTGCCATTCAGAGCTCCAAATTTAAGTTGCCGTTTTCTTGCCCCTGGCGGGTGCGTCAGCAAGCGTCGCGGCAGAACTGGCGGTGTGGCAAACGGAGTAGACGACATCTCGAACTCTAAAAGAAAGAACTACAAGCAAGATAACACTAGCAATCCCTAGCAGGATAATAAGCAAGCAAGCAATCAAATTTCACAACAGGAGCACCAAGAGGGTGCCAAAAAGGGAAGGGGAAAGAAAGCCTGTGATGCAAAACAACACAGTCAGCAGTTAGTGGTGATGGCGTGGAGGAGCTCTTCGTTCAGTCCCGCGATTTTAGAAGTACTCGCGCGAGATTGTCAGGGTCCCTACGGTTGATCAGGCCGTCCCAGGATTTTCCTAACTAATTTAAACGCTGAAACGGAACGCACGATTCCTCTCACTCACCACTACTTGCCTACTTTACTTCCATGATCCCTTGATGACGCGCCCTCTTGGCGCTTCCCTAAGCGTTTAGCCGACCATAATCGGCTCCTAGCCTTAGGCCGGTGGTGGGGCCAAACCTGCGAGAAGACCCAGTCAGTCAGACAGGTCAAACAGGAAGCACTGCAACGCTCAGGGTTTCGCACTCAGAATCTCTCTCAACATACAGAAGATATAATATATAGTTCTAGTATGCTGAGTGTGATGCGAAATGAGCTAGTGTGTGCTCTGTCTCATGTGACAACCGAACTCGATCAGAGGAGGTGACAATCAGGTCAGTGAAGTAGTCAGAGGTGTCGAGCCGTATCGGTGATGACAGCGGTCAGGTCGGGTCGGCGATGACAGCGGTCATGACGGGTCGGTGATGACAACTCTGATGACTGAGCTCGGACTGAATGTCAACTCCAGCAATATATATCACACTCTTCGTGAGGTTATCGGCCTGTTCCACGTATTTTCGTGAACGGTGCTTTGGCTATTTCCCGTATCTACACGTATCTACGCATCTACGCATCTTCGCCGCAACGTATCTTCAACGTGTCTCCGTTTCAACGTATCTACAACTGTCTCCACGTATCTACAACGTATCTATTTGCGGCCACGTATCTCTCGGAACTTTTCCGCGCATCTTCACCAACGTTTTTCGGTTAATTTACCACCTCGTATCTTCGTATCTACGTATCTTCAACGCATCTATATTTCAACGTTTGCTTCAACGTGTCTCTTCACGTATCTATTCGCGGCCACGTATCTCCCGGATCTCTTCCGCGCATCTTCGCTCATCTACGTTTTCCCTTTGAGTTCTCTTTCGTGTCCACTTCTTTATCAACGCATCTGCTTTGTCAACACGATTTTACTTTACGCTCTGGCTGGCAACACTTATCCTGCAGCAAATTTGGCTTATCTCACGAAGTTTTTGACCTGACCGGCGTTTTCCCCGCGAAATTTGACCCATCATTGGTTTTTTCATCGCTGGAAATGGTTAATTTTACAGAAATTTAAGTTGTCGCCACAAACCCAAACCTCTTCCCCTTCAGATTTTACAGTTTCAGTGGTCATGGCTTCTTTGCGTCAGCGTGCCCGCATGGTAGCGTTGCATTCTACGCCGAACTTACTTCGACAACGACATTTTACCTCTGGCAACGCTCTGGTGGTGTCTGGTGGTGCTTGCGCACGAGACATCAACCTCGACGCCAACATTTCCGTCGTCGACGACGAACTCTCTGACTTCCACGACTTCATCTCTCCGCTTCCCTCGCCTTCGCCTTACACGCCCCCTAGTCACCATCTGGTGGTGTCTGGTGGTGCTATCGCACTCACTTCGCCCTTCGCCATCGTCCCTTTTGGGTTTCTTCCCATGCACTCAATCACGTCCCCTCTCCGCATTTTTCACTTTCCACCTCCCTACCCCCTCTCCATCGACGCATTCGCTATGGTGGTGCCTGGCCGCTTTTGGCTCTTGTACCGTACAGGGATTGGTTGACCGTCACCTTGGTGGCACTCGACACCCTCCACCATCGAGGGCACCACCGCCACCGAGAATTAGAACAGACATCGGCAGTTTTGTGTTATGACCTAGCAAGCCTAGACATGCAGTTGTTGCTTAGCCGTCGCCCACGCGGGGATCCGCCACTAGATGGACTGAAAAAGGTCCCATTGGTCCGAGTAACATTTGTGTACTAGCTAGGACCTAGGGTGAATTGTTGCATCCTGCCTGTGACCTCACACCTTCGGGGTGAGGTGGTGTCATGAAGGGGGTGACTTTGTGTCACTGACAGTCAACCCCCTTTCTGTGTCACCCCTCACTGCGAGTGTCACTTGCAGTCTGTCACGTGCTCTCCGACGACAATCCGACACACACAAAACCCTGAGTAATTGTGTTATCAAATTGTCTTAGCCGTTTCACCAGTTCCTGACTGTTTCCCGAGCTGTGAATATATATCTCACTATATATATATCACACTCTTCGTGAGAGAACTACAAGAAACACTCATATTTAATGAAATGTAGATCCGGCCCAACCAGCCAAATCACTAAAATCGTGACCCCTCTGCCGCCAAGGTGCTAATGAATTGTTCATTAGAAGGAACGCGATTCATGAGCCAGCCAGCACCATTCGTTATTTTCCTCACGTCAGCCTTACAAACTGAAATTTTCGAGAAAACTGTGTGCTGATTTTTCGAAGTGATAAAATGGACCCAGCGAGTAGGCAACAGCTTAGAGAGCTGCACACAGACATGAAGACAGACAGACAGATATTATGGTGTACACACCATAACACCAATAATTGCCTACAGTAATGCCATGTGCAATAATTAGCCTAAAGCCATGTGCACCGCGTCAAGTTATGCCAGCGTCAATTCCTTATGTTAAGATTGCCGAAAGCATGCCAGCCAGCGAGCGCCTTCCTTATTTTGGACCTCTTCCTTATTTTTTTGGGTCCAGCCAGCCAAATCACTAAAATCGTGACCCCCAAAAACGCTGGCTGATTCCTTAACGGTGAATTCCTTAATACTGAGTGTCTACTGTAGCCGCAGAAAACAAAAGGTACTGCTATTATGAACAAAATATTCAACTCTCAGACCATAAATATATCGGCATCATGAGCCCGTCGGGAGCGAAATACGTTGTTGAGCTGCCGACTGCCGAGGTCCGTAAGAAAAAGGTAGATATTATCGTCTAAATTCTGGTTTTTGACGAGAAAGACCAGAGTTTAGACGAGCTCCACAATCATCAAGTAACGCAGCCCTCGAATCGAATCGCGGGTAGCCGCGCGAAGCGCGGCTCGTCTAAACTCTGGGGACGAGAGTAACTCTAACTGCGTCTCTGATTATCGCACCTGAATATTAATATTAAATATATCCTGAATTGTGAATATACCCTTGCCTGCGTTGACATCAACATCTACCTCATCGTCAGCGTCATGTCATCCCTGGTCTCGACGTGACGCAGACGCAGACGCAGACGTAGACGTCGCGTCGCGTCGCCTGCAACGTGCAAGCTGAAGTTGCATTTCCAATTTCGATTTGGTCATTTACATTTGCAGCTCTCATCATTCACTCATCCGTCCAGTCGAGTGACATGACATGACATGACATGCGGATCAGCAGCCGCGTAGCCGCCTTTCGTCGGTTCATTCGAGTTCGCGAACACTCATCCCCTGAAGTGGTCCCTCCAGAAAGTTGGCCCTGAAACTTTCAACTTACGAGCGCATTCGGAAATTTGGCCGTAATACCCATCGAGTGAAAATTTCTTGAGCTGGTATACTGTGCTTTACTTTTCAATTTGAAGTTTAAAAAAAAATCCGTGCGAGTCTAAATTATGGCCGACAAAGAAGAACCCACCGTTGAAAAGGGAGAAGAGGAGGTTGAAAAGGAAGAGTCCAAAAAGCATCCACTTGAGAATAATTGGGTCCTGTGGTTCGATAATCCTACAGGACGCCAGAAGCAGTCGACTTGGGGTCAAACATTGCGCTCAGTGTACACGTTCGATACTGTTGAGGATTTCTGGTGGTAAGCTCGTGTGACACCCCTGAACACTTTGTTTTTAAGTGTTGTCGGCGGATCTGGCACACACTCAACCCGTGTATCTTGCATATGGTCACGCGGAGTAATTCTATGTATTTTTGCCTCGCAGCCTTCACAATAATATAGTTGCGCCGAGCCGGCTAGTCGTGGGCTCGGACTTCTCTATGTTCAAACAAGGCATTGAGCCCAAGTGGGAGGATGCTGCTAACTCTACTGGTGGCAAGTGGACCTTCATGATTCCCAAATCAGCCAGCAAAACTATGCTAGACACTTACTGGCTTAATACGGTTCGTCCTTTTCCCTTCGTATTGTGTTTCACTTTTCTTCCTTCATCTTGACGCGTCTGCTCTTGAAGATTCTGCTCGTGGCTTGCTCAAGCTCTTGCTTTCAGTTGTTAGTAGTGTATTGTAAGTTTGCGAACTGTCCTGTGTTGTGAAGTCACGCAATTTGACGTTTAAAGAGCAGGGACGTTTTTTTGTCGATCCTTATTTTTTAGATCCAAAACCAAAGGAGGCAAAACGCATAACATTATAAGTTGTTCTGTCGGGGCTGTTCAGCTTCTCGCCCTAATCGGCGAGCAGTACGATGATACAGACGACATTTGCGGTGTCGTAGTGAATGTTCGCTCAAAGCAAGATCGTATTTCTATTTGGACAAAGTCCTCGACGAACGAAGCCGTGCAGGCATGCCTCCCTATTGCGGCTGCCGTCTTAATTTTCCTGGCGTATAAGGCACCTTGCGTCGTGTATTCTTGTTTCCCCTCTTTTTCAATCTTCGAGTGGTCGTACGGCTTCGTATTGACAATGGAACTTTCCAGCTTTAACCTTACCACCGCTCTGTGAATTTTCGCCGACTTCGTGTATTTGTTACCGTCGTTTTGCAGGTAGGTATTGGAAGGCAGTTCAAGGCAGCGCTCGAGCTTCCTGAGAGCTCTAAGATCGGTTACATCGCCCACGACGATTCGTTAAAGATGGATAAAAAGGCTAGGGTGCGCGCTCGCTATTTACTTCGTACCAAGTATATATTCTGGCGTCTTCTTGCTTTGTTCAGAGGCCGTAAGGCGCGCTGGCGCTCATATAACAGTCACTCTGATCTCGTCGGTGCTTTGTCTTGCGTTCATGCTCCGATCTGCTCCCGCCTTGCCGTTGTACGCTTCTCAAAGTCTACCACTATCGCAGTGCAAAGCACGTATCACTTTGTATTTTCTCCCCAATTCCGGCGAGAGATTCTAGCGTTCAACAGGGAAAGTTGTTTTCTGGCGTCCGTGAAGGTGTTGTGTTTCAGTTTTAGTAGTCGTTGTGGCTTATTTTGGCCAGAATACTGACCACTAGTCCTCGGCCACGTGCTTTTCCGCGTTGGTTTTGTTAGTTATCCACAGCACAGTTGATGATCACTCCTTTGAGACAATGTGAAGCACTCGTGTAGACGCTGGGAATGTACCACTTAGTTGCGCGCGTGCTGCTTCGGAACGAAATCGTTTACAATACTGGTTGCGGTTGTTGGGTATTTGCAGGATCGATATTCCGTTTGAGACGGAAAGAACGTTCCAAACATCGTGTGAAACCCCCGCTTTGACCAACGTGCCAGATACTCGGTGTCATGGGTGCTGGCCCGTCAAGTTGGATTCTATTTAGGCACAAGGGCAGGAAGTTGATGAAACGCCACCCTAGTCGGGGTATGTCGCAGGAGAAGAAGATTCTAGATTTCGGCACCAAGACCCATCCTTTCCTTGAAAGCTGTACGGGAGATATATGATTGTACATAGTTCTTTTGGAGTGTTCATTTTTGTTACCCAGCGATGTTGCCTGACCAAACCTGCGCGTCTTGATGGGTAAACGGGTGATTTTATTCTCTTACCTTAGTATACTTACGCAGAGTACGTTTTTTAAACGATGACTACTCCTTATTCAGTATCGTGCTATGAATGTTATATTGATGTGCTTTTTCATCTCTGCTTCCCAAGATTTGAATGTGAAAGGGATAGAGAGGTTCCCAAATGGCATCTTTAATTTTCTGAGACGAGGGAACGGTGCCACGTCGGACTTCGTGTCGAGCCACTTCTTGGGTCCCGGCGCGATTCCGAAATGCCACTATGGAATCTTTCAGTTCCAAAAAAATCGCGATTTTCTTTCTCGTGCGAAACATCCGTATTCGCACAGCAAAGATTATGAATGCTATCAGCAGTGTTTACAGTTTGGAAACTCTGCAGCAGCAAGTGCAAGCGAGACCCCAAAGAGCATCTTTAATCCGTCACATGCATCAAAAGCACGCGTGATTTTCATCTTATATATTGCATTTCCATCCGAACCTAAGTCAGGATCACACTGTGTAAGCAAGCTTGCAGGAGTGCTCTATTCGCACTGGTTGAAATTACTAAGAATCACAAGGTTGGATATCGGATATTTCGGTTAAAACTTACTGTCGGAGTTACTAGCAACCAGAGGTCGGTGGTCACTTGTAACTAATTAAAAAACTGTTGTGAGAGCTTGCTCAGCTCTTTTAGTAGTAACTTGTTGACTCGAACTCCCTCGGCTCACCTCGGATTTGAATGTCACATGACAGTCACTTCTTATGCAGCAGTCTCGATATCTGTCTTGTCATATAGCCCTTGGACTGCAGCTGCTAATCAACTCTGATATATCTTTTGTCATCACTCTGAATTATACCTAGATCTACTGATGTGGCAAGAACTGTGGCGCTCCTGGTTTCCCTCCAGTTCTGTTCGGCTGTTTGAGTCCTGAAGGTTTCCCACCATTTCTAGATGGTTTCCCACCAATTCTGAACAAGGCTACAATCGGACAATTGCAATATCTTTGTCAGGATAGATTACCAGTATTTTGACAGGGTGAACCAAAGCTCTTCCAAATTATTACTTCGAGCTAGAACAACCTCCACTGGGCTTGAATTCATGTCTTATACTTTCAGGGCGCGCCTCCCAATATGGAACTGTCATGTTTCGGCTAACATCAATCATACTCTGCCACCTATACAAATCCTAATCAGGGAATCAACACATTAATTGCCCTCTAGCGTATCTAGTTGCCTCTTGCTCTTTTCCTCCGAGGAGCCAATTCTGCTTCGTCATCACTGCCGACGTTTCCAGACTTGTCAGGTTGACCCTTCGGCTCAGATTTGGTCTTCACACCTCGAGCTCGAGAGCAACCAGAGGCAGCCCCAGACTTCTGCTCGGGGATAGGCTGATCCTCCTTCTGAACAGGTGATGACGGAGATGTGCCCTTTGGCACCCAGATAAGTTCACCCGGATCATCCAGGATCAATTGTAATCCCTGTATCTTCAGCCTCCGAGCCCCAGCCTGTTCCTCCGGATCGTCAGCTACCAGGTCATCGAACTCGCTGACGTCATCCTCAGAGTCATAATCGACGGGTGTGGCATACTCCCATTTCGGATTGGCAGTGTCAGTGTCATTCTTGATGTCAGTAGTACCCGTGTCACCGACGTCATCAGAATCTGATAGCTTCTCCTTACTCCAGGCGACAATACCTGCACCCGAATCGTCAATGTTCGTAGGCGTCGATTTCTTCGGACGACCGGTGTATGGAATTCCGCGATACTCGTCAGTCTCAGTCGAATACATACGAACATTACTGATAGGCAATGATAATTGCGCTACTGGCTCTTTCGCTCGAGTGGCGTCTTTGTGCCCGGAGGCATAGCGTAAGCCGGTATACCTGTGTTGATGTGTGTCACCAAGGGTAATCAGGAATTGCCAGGGTGACAGTGAAGTCGGGCTTGAGATTACGGTAAGAACGAGTACCAGATGTCCGAGGGATGACAATATGACAGTATGACATCATGACACTATGAAAGTACAGTAGTATGATAGTGCCGTATGACGGTCATGGTGACACTTGATCAGATCATCGGGCTACGGTCGAATTCGGGTTCAGATTGAAGAGACGATGAAAATGAGTATCAGATGTCTGGGGGTTGACAATGTGACCCGATGACGGCATGACAGTATGACAGCATGACAGTACTGTATGACCGTCACCGGGATAGTTCGTCAACGAGACATCAGAATCGAAGATGTAGCACGTCGAATCAGAAATGGAATGAATCGAGATATGATCGGGTCAGAACCGAACCGTGCATCGTGACATGACATCGGATAGTTGGGTCGGTGGACCGAGTTGCCTGAGTCACGCGGGACCTGACTTTGTGTCACGTATGACAGTCAGTGTCCCCGTAGTGTCACCCCTAGCCCTGAGTGTCACTTGCAGCTTGCCACCCTGTGATCGCCCGATAATAAAACCCTCTTCGATATTTTATAATTCATCTTAGTTCTCTATCCGAAAGCCCGGTCGTAGTCCGGTTTCCGTCTCTGCAGTGATATATATACTCATTATATATATCTCCTCGCCCATGAGGTTATGGGCCTCTTCCACTCGGGTTACGTTTTTGGCATTTGGTAGGTGGCTTTGATCACCCCGTCGCGTCTCCAGCGACCGCATCTCCAGCGAACCCATGTTTGCATCTCCAGCAACGCCCCGCTGTTACCGTAAGATTACGGCTACGAGAATCATCAGTGCGTGCCGTATCACGCCACTGTCGGCTTCATTAGCATCTCCAGCTGCGAGACCAAGTACAATCTATTCGCGGTTGTGCCTCTCTGAACAGCAGCACCCTTCTGCACGAAAATTGGCTTACCGCACGGTATTTTTGACGTCATCAGCGTGTTCCCCGTCAAAATTCACCCAATTTTGACTTTTCCATCACTGGAAATTGTCGATTTTACGAAAATTTGAGTTTTCGCTTGCGAACCCTATCTAATATTTCACAGAATTCTGCAGTCTGCTGTCGGCCATGTCCAACGCGCACCAACGTGCGCGCATGACCGCTATTCGGGCTGCCCTAGAGTCTCTCCGAGTACATCGACGGGATTCTGCCACTGGCTATGGTCTGGTGGTGTCTGGTGGTGCTTATGCACCAGACACCAGACTCGAGTCCGTCGCTTTCGCCATCGACCAGAGCTTTGACTCCTTCGAGCTCGCCCCGCGGCATCCTCAGCTTTACCCTCCACCTTGCGCGCCTCTTGGTCGTTGTCTGGTGGTGGCGTGTGGTGGTGATAATGCACCCATCGCATCCACTCTTCTTTTTACTTTCGCCATCATGTGCGGAGAGGATCCACGCCTCGTTTTTTACCTCACGTCCATTGCCACGCCCGCTCTGGTGGTGCCAGGCCGCGTTGGGTCGTGGCACCGCACAGGTATCGGTTAAAAAAAATAGAAGCTCCTCGAGAGTTCCAAGACAACACGGAGCTCGTCATGTACTTTAGCTTTGCAATGCTTGTAGTCTAGGTCGTCGCCCATGCGGAGAGCCGCCTCTAGATGGATTGGAAAAGGTCCCTTTGGGCCTAGGTCAACTTGTGGATTTGCCTAGCTAGGGTTTAGGGAGCATGTTGCATCTTACAGTGACCTCACACCTTCGGGGTGAGGTGGTGTCACGCGGGACCTGACTTTGTGTCACGCATGACAGTCAGTGTCCCCGTAGTGTCACCCCTAGCCCTGAGTGTCACTTGCAGCTTGCCACCCTGTGATCGCCCGATAATAAAACCCTCTTCGGTATTTTATTATTCATCTTAGTTCTCTATCCGAAAGCCCGGTCGTAGTCCGGTTTCCGTCTCTGCAGTGATATATATCAAGGTTGGGTTTGCGCGGAGTCGAAAATTGCAAAAACTTTTCAAAAATATTTTATTGGATACTAATACATGTCGATCATCTATATACCTTGCTCTTAATGTTTTGTCATTATGTTGCATAGAAGCAGGAAATTGATCCTTCCTTGCTAAAGGTGTAGTGAACCTTGTACAAAATCATACCCTTGCACAGATACGCATACATGCGGGTACCATATCTGTGGATAAATAAAAACTGCTATGCTACCTTTGCCAGACCGTGGTTTGTCATTCGGATCTTATGGCCAGTAATCCGAGCTACCGGATACTGAGGTGGACGGAGTTGTGATCCTGAGTTATGCTTGACACACATAACTAAAACGAATTTCACATTAGTACGTTGTCGAATCCACTCTATGAAATGTTCGTCAAAGCGCGCGTACCGGACCAAAAAACATGGAGTCCGGCAGATCGGGTGAGGATTTAAAGTGGACTCATAGAGACCCTCCGATATCTCGTTAAGCAGGGCCACTCCGTTTGCGTTAAAAACAAGCCGAAATTTCGAATATTCGGAAGGGGCTCTCCATAGTATTCCTGTGAACTTCGGGGGAGTAAGCTCTCTGAAGGGAGGAAGAGGTGGATGCATTATATAAAGCCGTAAAAACGTCACTCTGAAATACGATACGAACGGCAGCGCTATATCTATCCGTAACGTAAACCTCGGAAGATACCTTGAAACGTCACTCTGAAATACGATACGCAATTCATGGGGGCTACATCCTAAGAACTGTAGGGCTAAATGCCTAAGGTGAGGGTTTAAAGTGGACTCAGTTCCCCCCGATATCCTAAAACACCTTGAGGGACGCCTCATCGGTGTAAGAAGACTGGTACCAGCTCAACAACAAAGACATCAAAGACATATACAAAGGTATGCACCCTATATTGTGAGGTCACAACTCTTTTAAGAGGGGAGATCTGTCAGGGTTATGACCGATGACATATGTGTCATACATGTCATACCTGTCATACCTGTCATACCATGTCATGTCGTGTCATGTCGTGTCATGTCATATATTATAATGACATACAGTCGTCAGTACGGTCGACTGTGACATGTACAGTCATACCATCTGTCATCCACTTAAGGTGAGTGATACCTGTCATCGAGAGGCCAGGTATTGGCATCGAGATGGCGAAGCAAGATAAGTCTTGAAGAACCGAAGTGTTCTGAGAAGACTCGTCTTCGCTTCTAGCATGGATTGAACACCATGCGGGTATCACATGGCTTATTCGATCAGCCGATACTGTTGTTCACCCAATGCCCTCGGGTTCACAACCCAATTGTGGTAGCGCCTGAGAGGCGCGGGGGCATTGGCGTATATGAGGGAGCGTTGAGCTCTAGCAGCACTTCTGGAGAAGAGTCTGCACTCATACCCACACATACGCTGCGCGTGCTGTTAACGTTCAATAATAGCCGCGCCATATATCATATATCATATCGCTTACATAGCGATCCTTAAGAAGACGCGTTCCCGACAGTAAACGACCATATCGCAAAAATGGGACACGCGGGCGCAAATGAGAAAAAAATGAGAAAGCATTAAATTGTCTGCCAAATTGGTTTTTGGGGTTCTGAATGACAAATATGAGGGTTAATTTGAATAGTCCTTGAAGGAATTTGGAAAAATCTGGTTTTTGACTCTTCAAAGTAGCCACGCGAGTCACGCGTGCGGCAAGAAAACGGGAAAGGTGGAAGTATCGTGTTAGGTGTGGAAAGTTATGATTTTGCCTTATGTTTGTGAACGAAATGTTAGATTTTTGCACTATTAGAATATGTAATATTTTGACATTTCCAAAAATGCAACTATTTGATTGCTTACATGGGAGAGATCCAACAGATTTATGGCCCATTTTAGGGTGTTTGGAGGGTCACGTAGTAAAATACTTCTCATCGGGCGAAAGTGAGCAGCAAAGGACATATTTTCAAAAGCTATTATGCTGGAAAAGTTGTTCAGGACTGAAAACAACCAGGGGTGATGCTCCCCCAGGCTTCATGTGACCCAACATGGGCATTCAGCGGGTCAATTTGCCCTGAACAGGCTATTCCAGCACGATTCTCGGCAGCTAAGAAGACCGGTTAACTGTATTATTTCGCGGGAAACATAAAAATACGTCAGAGGAAAAATATCCCGCGGCAGGTGTTCCTACAGGTGTGCTGCACATGGATATATCGGGGCGTCCAAGGTTCAGGGTTTTAGGGTATATGTTGGAGGAGTCGTAACCGGAGGTCGTTTGCACACACCTGCGTTCGTGACATAGAACCACAACCCGCACCTTAGACTACCTACACCAGTATGGCCAATATTGGAATATTGCAGTATTGGATATGACCTTTCGATACTTTTACGTTTCGCGACTGCCAGTTACAACAAGCCCAATGGGTTCCTGAAGACCCTTTAATTCTCCGCTTGTGGCTGCAAGCGCGGGAACAAGCAGAAGAAGACTGGGAGGACTTCGGGCAACATGCAGTTAATAGAGAGGTTCCGCAAGGCCGTGGAGAGTTAAGCGCGGAGAGTTATCGATGATGACAGTCATCGCGCGTAGCTCGGAACCCTCTCATTCGTGTCGCGAGGTCTTTTTATTTGTCGTGTCGCAAAAAGATTCGTTTATATTAACGACGCTTCGCAGCTTTTTCAGAAATATGCTGTTTTTCATTTCGTTTCCCTTAAAGGAGCGAAACAGGTTTCCTGGAAAAAAGTGATGCGGAATTTCCAATTATGAATTTGTCGCAACACTACCACTTTCATATGAGGAAAACAGAATCCGCTTGCATTATATACTGCTAAGACCGCTGAACTGAGCGCCCCGTAAGTCACTCTTCAGCGACCGTTGTGTTTGGAATAATCCCGTCTACCAAACACAACGTAACTTTGCATATGCATTCTAAAGTATGTTAGGAACCTCATATTTCTTGCGCGCGCAAGATCCGTTCAGATTCTAGGAGTCTGGACGCGGCGCGTTAGAGGGGGTGGATGATTTTGTCATTCGTCGAGTCCGCTGACTCGACTCACGCGCAGCAGCGACGCATAATGCACAGCATGGCTTTATCACGCATATCTCATATGCATATACAACATATTTTGAGCATCTGACACTGCACTGACAGCTCTGGCGGAAACGCGGATGTCATTTGCGTCCACGTTTCCGCTAGGATTTCTTCCCTCATTCGCGCGCTCGCTTGCAAGCGAGCATGCGCATCGCGTGAGGGAATTGTTTGCAAAAATAGCACCTGGTGTGTGTTATCTTTCCGAAATAAATTGGACAGACTCGTCAGTCAACCATACATCTCACTGTAGGCTGGCGCGTTCATCCGGGTATAGCGAACGGAATTTTGAGTTTCTAAAACCCCCAATAGTTGCGATTGCGGGTATCATTCTACGTGATGCGCGTATCGATAAACTTAGTAGGAATATGTGATAATATTCAATAGGAAATTCTTGCTTAGATTAATACATGATCTTAAGAAGTAATCTTGTTTTGGCTCGACAGGGGCACACTGCGGGGGAAACGTTCCGTGTTATTCTTAAAATTGCATATTTAACAAATGACATTTGAACACTCACCACTGCAAAAACGGACAGATTTTGCAAAAACGGTCACGATTCTGCAAAAGCCGACACTGGAAAACTCTCGAGCGTGTTTGACCTCATCATTATGCCATGACACCATTCGGGTGTCATCGTCATCGTCATCGATTATGGGGTGGGGATGGGGTCCGATTCTCTTTCTGTGTGGCGATTTTATTGAAAGGAATTTTCGCGAATTAATTCCTCCGTTCAACACGACACCCTGAATGCAATTAAAATAATCGTTTGTCCGATTTGTTTTTCATAATTTGTTATCCTTGCTATTCCTGTCCATACAAATTTGGTCATCTGAAAATTTTCTGTGAATTTTGTGGATTTCTGCGAATTTTCACGACAGAAATGAGCGTTGCGCTCATGTTTGTCGCAGGTGCGACAGAAATGAGCGCAACGCTCATTTATGTCGCACGGTATAATTGCAGTTTTGTCGCACGGTGCGACAAATAAAATAACCTTGCGACAAAAATGAAGTGCATCCGCGTAGCTCTCCGCGCTTAACTCTCTGCTCATTTCACGATTTGGCAAAATCGCTTCCGCAGTCATGAACGATGAACGACAAACGACAAACGACGAACGACGAATTTGTGATTCTCGATTTCGGTGCTCGTTGAACGTCAATTTTTAATTGACGCTTCCTTGTTTTCTGGAGAAACAGTTCGTCGGCCACGCGGGAACGCAGGATCAAACGGAATTCTAGAATATTCCAGATCGATTACATCCAGCCAGTTTCCGATTAGGACGTCTACCTTAGCTCTTCGTCGTTCATCGGGCGGAGAGTTAAGAGAAGCTTAACAGTGGGGGCAAAGAGTTAAGAAACCGCGGAGAGTTAAGAGTTAAGAAGTATGAACGAGTTATGACGCATGACCATCGCGTTCGACGGAATCTATGACACGATATGCCCTTAACTCTCCGCGCTTAACTCTCTGTCCACTTTGCGGAACCTCTCTAATCTCAGGACCTATCACTGGTGGAGTTTTTGGCCGATGCACGTCCACGGCCGTAGATCCAGCGAAAGGTTCGGTGTGAGGCATCTCGTGTACTGGTATGAGGGCGGGTGGATCTACCACCGATACTCAGATTTGGAGTGGCGGGCCTGGCGAAATAAAAACCGCTACAGCGAAACAACGCACGGTGCCCTGACAGAGCTGGAAAGCGATCTGCTGCAGGAAGATGAAAGGAGATGCGCAGTTTGCGGGCGTATGTTAAGAACCTGCACCCTGGCGCGCATATTTGATGCTAGCGCGTGCGATGAGGAGACGTATGCTTGGTAGCTAACACTTATGTCACGTGACTGTACACACATAAACCGTATATTTACATGTATGAAAAACAATAAGTTTCACGCCGTGTGGCCATTGTAATCTAGTGTGCGTGCCACGAGGAATGAATGAGGCTGTGTTGCTTACCTTCACCTGTCCAACGCCTCGGAGGCCAAGTTTTCCCTGGCCACCTTCAGAAGTTCTGCATTTTCAGGTCCTCTGGAACTCCGCCGACAGCAGGTTTGCCAGGAGGTTCGTCCCAGCAAGTCAGGATCTCACTCGCATCGAAGTCGTACCAACCTGTCACTTTCGGAGCGGCTCTCCGGAAGGCGTTCTCCGCGAACAAGCTGTTCAAGTCAGAGAAGGTTTTGCTTGTTCTCCTCGTTGTCTGCATAAGCAGAGGCGCACATGGAAGCCAAAACCCCCACTTCACTCTGTTCGTGTTCAGATCCACCTCCAAGACCTCCGCGAAATGCATAGGCATGGACACGGCGTTGTTCCCAGGCATGCGGATAGTAAAGCTGCAGCCGTCGTTGCCCGCGGCCACGGTAACTGCGAAGCTTTTGCCCGCACTCTTCGCCAGCATGTCGATGGTATAGTCCGTAGGAAGGTTACGGTAGGCCAACGGTATGTCGTCGTCCGGGTCGTCCTCGTCGTCCTCGTCGTCCTCGTCGTCCTCGTCCATCGAGACGCCTGCGAACTGTCCAGTCGCCGCCTCCGGGGGATGCGCGTTCTCCACCTGCTCCGCAATCTGGTTTGCATCCTCGAAAAAGCAATCGTCGTCAGGAGCGAAGCTGTCCGTTATAAGGGCGCCTGTCGGACCGATCACAGAGGCCGCTCGGAATAGCACTCGTCCCTTGTCACGACCGCGCGCTTGTCGAGACTTCCCGGGTGGAGACTTGCTCCCTGGGGACGCCTTTGCCGATGGCGAACTGCGGGCACGCTTGTCACATGGAGCTCGTGCTTGATCTCCCTGTGGCGCTGCAAGAGCAGGGCATCCTCGGCCACCTGCGCGTGGCCCTCGTGCTCGCCGGTGCCTGTGCTCGAGTGGGCATAGCTTCGTTGGTTTGCGGGCCTCGCGCAGCAGCTCCTTCTCGTCTTGCCTGTGTAGTGGCTGTTACAGCCCCGAGTGTTGGCGCCGCCCGCGCAGCTCCGCCGGCTTCGAAAGTTCTTGCAGGCTGCGCCTGCTCCGTACCCGGCGATGCTTCCTCCCCGGTTTCCTCACCTGTCGTCGCTGGCGTTTTTTTCCGAAGATCTCTGAGATGTTCGTGGTGGGCCTTTCGGGCCACATCCGTCGCTTCAGATAAGGCCTTCGCCAACGGCCCCTTGAGTGGGCGTTCAGGAAGTTCAACTCCCAGGTGGTGCAATGCTGCTTTACACTCGGCCACCGTGTACCTGCAATGGTAGCCGACGCGTAAGACACACAGGTAAGACTCAGGTAGGCATAATACTTGCAAGACCTAACAATGAAACCGAGGTGCTCGCAACAGACCCACGAACCAGAATTCGACGGACTCGACGTCCCTCGCTTTCTCCACGCACTTGCGCACGATCTCTTGTGGAGGTTTCCGCGGAAGGTCCTTGCTTAACACGTTGCGACCGTTGGATATCACTTCGAACTGTTCGGGCATCGTCCGTTCTGGCACCTCCTCCTGCACTACTGGCTTCTTGTGCCAGGCGTTCTCGTAAAGCTCCTTCAAATCCAGAGGAGCCTGTGGTGTCGGCGTCGGTCCAGCCCAGGCATCGTAGTCCTCGGCGGTCTTGGGCAAGGGAAAGTACGACAGCAACTTGTCCAGCGTGTCAGTTGGAATACGGTACTCGATGTAGTCGCACAAGCGACTGAAAGCAGTGCGGGTTTCCCGCTCTTCCTTCGGGGCTAGCGGCTGCACCTCTTGTAACGTGGGGCTGCTGTCGAAAGCTGGGTAACTTTTCATGACCTCGATGCCCTTACGGAGATCCTCATCCACTCCGGCAGGCATGTGGTTTGCGTATTGTTCTCCAAACTTGTACTTCAGGCGTGTAACACCATCCGCGTCCTTCTCGAAGTGCATCAGGTGTGTACGCCTTACTTTCCCAGCATAGCCTTCATACTGCGGGTTTATGTGCGGCTCCAGCCAAGCCTTGAAGTCCAACTGTTGGCCTTGTACGTCCGTGATTTTGGTGAACTTCTTCACCGGCCAGCTTCGTAACCAGCTAATCCACGATTCCAGGGTCAACAGCCACACTCCAGATTTGCGCGCGTCTTTCCCAAATATGAACATCTTGATGAGTCCAAACCAACCGTCGCAGTCGTTATGGGTGTGCGCGACCATCAGACGGTGAAAAACAATCACGGTGTAAATATTGTAGTGCACCAACACCGCACAAAACGCGAACGCGTACTTGTTCCAATTTTCTGAGCCACCATCCAGCTGCAAATGAAGCTCCTTCCAGAAGTAGCGCTTGCCTGCGCGACCTTGTGCGGTGTAATGCAACAAGTTCCACGGTGTCGTGAGCAGCATGTTTGCACCCTTAGCCCCGCTCCAAGGGAGCCCAACGGAA
>LGRX02011587.1:0-62882 GCA_001247695.2 Cymbomonas tetramitiformis | reverse complement strand
TGCTCTCGCGGCCGATCTCGCGCATGTCTCCTTGGCGTCTCTCCGCTCCCTTGTGGTGGAGATTTATCAGGCTTGGGCGCAGACGGGGGCGGGGAAGGCAGTCTCGGGTAAGAGCGGCATCTCCGCGCAGCTCTCCAGCACCGAGTACGGCGCCCTCCTCAACACGATCAACGAGCTTCAGGATTTGCTGCGGCAACAGCGCGGGACGGACTCGCTGCCGGCGCAGCAGCAGCGGCAGCAGCCGCAGCGTCAGCAGCGGCAGCAGCAGCAGCGCGGTACGCAGCGGGGATTCCGTGTCGGCACGCACCCGCTGCCTGCAGTCGGTTTCGACCGTGACGACCAGAAGGCGAAGCCCTTTTGCGGGAGGTGCAAGAAGGCGGGAAAAGGTGAGCAGTACCACTTCTACCGCGACTGTCCGTTGGGCGGGCGTCAGCATCCCCCGCACTCGGCCGCGGCATTCTGCATTCCCATCGACGAGGAGGATGCGGAGGGGGTGCGTGCATTGGCCATGTGTGCCCTGTTCCAGCAGGCGGCGGATGATGGGGCTGAGGCGTTTGCCACTGCGGCATCTACGTACGGGCCGCCTGCGGTACTCTGTGCGGTGGGCGGGATCGACGTGTCCGCCTACGGCTTCACGGTAGAGCCGCAACAGCCTGTTGACGAGCCCACAGGTGACGACATTCATCAGCGGCTGGACGATCTCGCCGCGGAGGTCCATGCTGCGGCAAACTGCAAGGTGCACTACACCCACGCATCCTTCCCACCGCCGGCGGTTCTCGAGCCGCATGCATCGTCGGCTCTGGTGTGCGGCCCCGCGGCAGCGGGGAACATGCCGTAGGAGCAGGTTCCGGCAGGTGGTGCGGCGGCATCGGCATCCGCCGTGCCGGCCCCTGCTATGCCTGTCTCGCAGGAGGAAGATGTGGAGCCCGTGCCGCTTCAATCGGCGCGGGTGACTGCCACGACGGACGGTGAGTTCCCTGGGTTCGTTCAGACTGTCAACCACGCCGCCATCGCGCCGGTTGACCTCACCGGCTACGACACCGACGACAACGAGGACTTTGCCGACGGCAGCTTCCGGCTGAAGCCGCGGGGTTCGCCTCCGTCGGCCAATCATGTTTCCGGGCCACCCGTGGACGAGCAGAGGACCTACGGTTGTGGGAAGCCGCCCTGGGGCTTTCCTGCCACGGTTGGGCCATGGGGAATTCCTTTCCTCCTTTCCCTCGTTCTTTGCATCTCGATCATGGGGGTGGCAGCCGTGCCCGATGCTCAGTCGGCTGCGGGATTGCCTTCGCCTGGTGGTGATCTCGATTGGGAGACTCCGTCGATTTTCTCCACGAATGAATTTGTTGAATCCGTGATCCCTGTCGCGAACTTATGCACGAAGCGTCCACACAAAGCACAACCCTCTAGCCTTACTACTAGACAGTCTTACTTATTGTCAGTGCCTCCACAACACTAGCTCGGCTTTGCATATGTTTTCTTATATGACTGCACAGTTAGCTTGCTACTGTAACTATACAAAATCTCAAAATTTTTGATATCTCTTTATCTTCTCACAACTTATGCAAGCTCTTTTTCTCAACATGAAAAAGACTGTTAATTACAGTTCTGACGCAGTCGCACAAGGACAAGTCCACAAATGTATATCTTTACAAGCAGAAGAATACTGTATCTTACGAATTATCTCATAACACTGCTGTTTTCGCGGTCTTAAGCGAGTCCTGGCTATTTTCGGAATCACTGTTACGAAGGCAAAACAAAAATGAGCGTCTAGCTCACCCTGCTACGCCGCCCTACTTATTCTCGCTATCTCCAAACAAGTGTAACACCCATCCGTATTTCCGTATCTCGTCACTGTCATAACTCCTCGCGCGTGTCGTACTGCGCGTGTCATACGTTCGTCACAGAGACTGCTACAGCAAGTGTCACAACCCGGCTGAGGTACACGATAAGCCGTGGTTTGTGACAGCTGTCGCGAACTTATGCACGAAGCGTCCACACAAAGCACAACCCTCTAGCCTTACTACTAGACAGTCTTACTTATTGTCAGTGCCTCCACAACACTAGCTCGGCTTTGCGGCATATGTTTTCTTATATGACTGCACAGTTAGCTTGCTACTGTAACTATACAAAATCTCAAAATTTTTGATATCTCTTTATCTTCTCACAACTTATGCAAGCTCTTTTTCTCAACATCCCCCATCTGTAGCTTCCACTGGTAGCACAGACATTAGACAAGAGCTTGCTCAGCATCTTCTGTCGTAACGCCATCCATTGCGAACTTGCCCATGCTGAAGGTAAACATACCCACTCCAGAAGCTTCTCCTCCTCGCAACATCCTGGCTCTTGTCAAAGGGTTGCGAAACACCATGACCCACATGCATCTTCTGCCAATAGGTCCATGCTCCAAATGCCCAATCACATGTAAGCGTCCAGCGTGACACAGCTTACGAAAGTATTGTGCCCTGCTTTCTGTCATATCTGTCATGTAGTGCGATGGCACATGAATACAAGCCACCACTCGGCTAGCCAGTACTGCCAATGGCAACGCAATATCCAGCACTGCGAACCAGGGTGAAGTCACCACCGCGTCACACACCCCATACTTCTCCTTCCAGGCTCGATAATTGCCCGGTTGTAGAGCATTAAGGGCTTCGTGCCACTTCAACTGCGGATTCCAATCATTGTTCATAACCTTCAGGTGAGGCCATTCCAGCGACATAACCTTGCCAATGACACCTGTGCCAGCCCAAGGATCCCATACCTGTGTGATCTTCTCCCAAGTCACCTCGTGCGCCAAACGTCTGACCTCCTGAGGAACTGTCATCACCAACTCTAAGCCCCAATCCAGTTGACTGGCAATCTTCACCTGAGCTCTGCTCAATTGCGTCACATCTCCTCTCTTCTGCACTTCCTCGGGGCTCATGGCCTGCACCGTGGACGTCTTGCGGAGACTTCTCGCGCGAGTGTGCTGCTCTGCACACTTCCTGCTCAAGATGGTACGATGGCCCTCATGCCAGAATCCTGGCATCACTTCTGTGATCACTCTGCTGAGCTCCTCCTGGTTTCCCCAGGCCACTCTGTCAGGAAGATCCCCCATGCTCCCTTCTTTTCTGAGCATCTGCCGCGAGGTCAGCGCCTGCCATGGGTCTTCACGTCCCGGCCTCACTGCACGATGCGGACCCACGTCTGCAGGCAACAATACCACATCTGATCCCAGCTTCTCTCTCAGCTGCAGCTCCATGGCCGCCATCTTGTCAACGATTGACGCGCTCACCTCGGCGGCAGCTGCCACCACGGTCCCACCTAAGCACTTGGGACATTGCCAATCCCCTTCAGGTACTCCATCCAGCGCTGGATTCAGACACCACGTGTGATAACCACGGTTACAGGTGTCACACAGCAACATGGCTGCCTCCCCATCTGTCCGCATACACACCTCACACGCGAGATGCTTGCTGGGAATGGCTGCACTGCAGTCGTACTGGTCTTTCACTTGTAGGTGACATGGTGCAATATTTTGCACTGTGCTCTTCTCCCGCAGCTTCGTGCTGTCCTCCAACACCACCACTCCATCTCTTTGCACCTTGACTATCTTCAGGATGGCTGGCTTGGTGGCCACCTCCATGCCAGAGCGCGGTTGTTGTCGTATATATACGAAATCGCCTGCCTTGAACTGGTGCGGCTTCGGCTCGTAACTGCCACTCCTCCTGTGCTCGTACCGTAAAGTGTCGCGGTGCTGAGCGATCTCCAGGTTGCACCCTGCATGTACCATGAGCCTCTTCACGATGGCGGCTCGCTGTAACAGATCATCAGCCAGTGTCTTCTCCTCCTGCTTCCTAAAGTCCAACTCGGGTCGAGCACGAAGATCCGGTGGCACCGGGGCTTCCTGAGCGAACAGCAAGGTGAATGGCGCCACTCCAGTGGACTGCTGCCTAGCTGCGTTGTAGCTGAGTACGAGTGACCAGAGCATCTCATCCCACTCGAAGTCCAGGCCCTTGTCGAGGGCCATCTTCTTGAAGCAAAACTTGAGGGTGCGTACTACCCGTTCAGTTAAGCCATTGCTCTCTGGGGAACTCGGTGAAGTCACTCTTCGGTCAATGAGACACTGCTTGCATAGAGCAGAGAACTCACCTTCAAACTCTGTGCCCCCATCCACCAAACATTCTGCAGGAGCCCCAAACACGGATAGAACATGATAGCGAAATGCGCTGGCGATGGTGGCGGCCTCCTTGTCGGGGATTGGAACACACACGACGAATCGCGTGTAGTGCTCAATCATGACCAAGACGCGTTGGTTCCCAGCCTTCGTGATGCGTTTCGTAGGCCACGCTAAATCCAGGGACCAGCGATACATGAAGGACTTGATTTCCAGCGGCGTGAGATTCGCCTCCTCCCGTGCATAGTGCGTCTTCACCCTCTGGCAAGTCTGGCACTGAGTGACCACTGCTTGCACATCCTGTTTCATGCCTGCCCAGTAATGGCGTTGCCACAACAGGTTCAATGTCCGCCTGATGCCCCAATGGCCAGTCCTCTCATGGTACTCACGCACCAACTGAATCCTGTCACAGGGCTTGGGCACCAGCAGCTCCTTACCACTGACGGTGACCATGTATAACTCGCCCATGAGCTCGTCCCAACGGTGACGCGCTGCTCTCTTCCTTACCCTGTGATATTCCTCCTTGGGCACCTCCACTCTTCCTCCTGTCTTGACCCACGCGAGGCATAGCTCGTCCTCGTGTATATCGGGGTATCTTTCTCGGAATGACTCCTGGTTGGTTACGCTGGCTAGCATGGCAACCATTCTCGTAGTGTCAGGCAGCTTGGGCAGCCTCATCTCTTTCTCCTTTGTCACTGGTGCCCACTCTGGGGCTGAGCTCGTCTCTGCTGGCTTGCCTCCAGGTCTTGAAAAGGCCTGCCGGTGACGTGCCTCGTAGCCCGCGAGCTTCATGGAGGCCATCTTCCACTGTCTGCGGCGTGGAACAGCGTCGGCGGTGCCTAGCCCCTGTGTACCTTTCTGTCCTTGGCTGCACATGCGTTGCAGTCGTTCTTCCCAGTCCTGATGGCTGAGGCGTCGCGCGACTTGCTGGGTGTAGCCGCTGGAACTGGTGATCCACTCTGCTAGTTGTGCTCGCACCGGCTCAGCCGTGCCCTCGGAGGTGGCAGCCACCTTGGTGGATTTCGCGATAGGGATGGCAACTAGCGTGCCATGCTCCTCCTCCTCACTCTCCTCACTCTTCGGCAGTTTGGTCGTGCTGACCTCGGCAATCGCATACAATAGCTCCATTGCTCTTCGGTCCATAGCAAGGCCAAGCACTCCTGCCAATTCTTCGTCTTTCATGCCATGTGCCGCGCGCAGCTCACCTGCGCTGTACCCCATGGCAACTGCCTTCTCGTCCAGGTTAACCTCTCTGGTCTCCCCCATTTCATCATCATCTCCCTTCCTCACCACTGTGCCTGCGCGAGGCGCGCGAAAAGCACGAGAGTTTTGCGTCGCCAAGATGGTTGGCAATACTCTCATAGGCTCCCCTACAACGTTGGCGGTGTAGTGAGGCTTCCTGTCTCCTGTGACGACCCTGCGCGGCTTCCAGCCTCGCTGCAGAATATCGCGTACGTATCTGTCTGGTGGTCTGTCCACCCGCTCCATCACCAGATTGAACTGCTGATTTTGGAACAGATTGCTCCAATATGCTCGTAGACGATGCGCGTATGATCCCGCGCGCACCGCGTCAAAGGACACCGGCTGGCCCACCACGCTGTTGATGATGGGAAACACCTCCTTCCTGATCTTCGAGTTCTCCCTGTGTGACAGCGGAGAAACGTTTTCTAGCACATATGCTGGCGGTCTCTGAGGCTGCAGCTGTTGCAGCGTGGAGAGGACTCGCACTGCCTGGTAGAACAGTCTGCTGTGCCTGCCCTCCAGACCAGCCAGCTTACCAGCTGGTGACAGGTCCTGGCATGGATATCCACACACCATGACCCACTGTTCTCCACTCAATGCCCCTGCATGTACAAGGTCAATGAGGCTGGTGTCTTCGATGTTGCTGGGCAGTTGCTCCAAGTGGGCTGCCTCGGCACGGAACAAGTCAGGATGACGGCGGCTGAGCGCCATGCACCTGGCCCTGGCTACCGTCTGGCTGGACTTCGAGATGTCCTGGTAGAGGTACTTGTTAACCTTGACTCCGCAGCGCAAGAGCATCTCTAGTCCAGCACACAGGCCCCCACACGGCTCATAGCAGACCACGCCCTCTTCTCTGGCTTCCCGGAAGAAGCTCTTGTCAATCACTCTCGGGTCGATCTTCTTCGGCACTTTGAGCTTACCACCCTCCATGGTCTCGTCGCCGTATATCGCCGGTGAGCCTCCGGAATGCATACCCCTGATCGGCCGGACCTGGCTGAGGGCATCCCAGGCGACTCGAGTCAACCTGCCCGAGCACCTGGCCACTTCCGGGTGGTCAGTGTCAAACATGACCCCCTTGTTACACTCCAGCTCTTCTTGGTAGTGCACATCAAACAGTCGATGGACTGCGCTGGTCCCCAGCTGCTCCCTGACCATGTTCTCGCAGTAGTTGGCCACCTGGGCTTCTGGGCTTACTTCGGGACCAAGTGGTGGCTCCCTGGTCACTTCCAAGCAAATGATGTCTGTGAAACAGCGCGTTGGCCTCTCGGCACGCCCCGCTTCCCTGGCTCGGTCCCCTTCACGATCCAAACGGGCACCAGTCTCGTCTGCGGTGCTGGGCAGTGGGTACCTGGATGGCACATCCGCGTTCTCATTCTTCGGACCTGGTCGGTACTGGACCGTGAACTCAAACTCCTGGAGGCTGATGGCCCAGCGTAGGTGTTGACCTTGTAGGTCCCCCTTCTCCATGAGTGTTGTGAGCGGCGAATGGTCGGTGATCAGCGTGAAGTGGATCCCGTGCAGGTACTGTCGTAATGTGCGGATGGCCCACACCACTGCCAGCATCTCACCCTGGAAGCTCGCGTACTGTCTCTCAGTCTTCGACAGCGAGCGGCTGATGACCACACAGATGTGCTCTACGCCATTCTCGTCCTTCTGCCCCAGCACTGCGCCAATGCCATGGTTGCTCCAGTCTGTGTAGAGGAAGATGGGCTTGCTGTAATCAATGGGCTTCAAACATCTCCCCGAACATAGGGCGTCCTTCAATGCTTGCAATGCCTGGTCCTGATCCTTCCCCCAAGCTTCCTTGACATCCAACACTTCCTTTCTGAGCAAGTCGTTCAATGGTCGTGCCATCTCTGAGTAGTTGGGTCCCATGGGTTCCCCCACCAGACCTTTGTAATAGTTCATGAGTCCAAGGATGGAGCGTACTCCAGTTTTATCCTCAGGCTTGGGCAGCTCTTGGATGGCCTTGCACTTGATGTCCTGCGCGCCAATGGTGTTATAGCCGATGCGGTAGCCCAAGAAGTCCACCGTGGCTGACCCGAAGGTCGACTTGCCCGAATGCAGACGTATCCCTGCATCCCCCAAAGTGCGAAGCACGGCTTCCACATCCTTGATGTGCTGCTCAGCGGTGTCTGAGTATATGCACACGTCATCGACGTACGCCACCGTGCAGTGTTGCAGGTGGCGTAGCTCGTAGTCCATGATCCTGATGAAGGCTGCGGTTGCTCCAGCTGCTCCAAACGAACGGCATGGATGTGTAGCGATAGAGCTGGTTGCCCCACCAGAACGCTGTCTTGTCCCTGTCTTCCTCAGTGGTCATGGGAATCTGGTGGAACGCCTTGGTCGCGTCCAGGGTAGTCTTGAACTTGGCCTTGGCCACGCGCTGGTAGAGCTCTTCTGGACGATGTGGTAACGTGTTATCCTTCAGCGACAACCGGTTCGTATTCCGGAGGTCGACGCAGAATCTCGTCGAGGTCCACTGTCCAGTGTCGTGATCCTTCTTCCCCGCGACCACCACGTTGCTGGCGTGTCTGCAGTGCTGCGAAGCCGGCTCGATGAAGCCATATTCCAGCAGTTCCTTGCAGTGCAGGTCGATGATCTCCTGCTCTCCCGGGCTGTATTTCCTCGGTCGTTGGGAAAAAAGGTTATCGAGGAATAGAAAAGTGCAAAATGGGGAATAGAAATTTCAATCTGTTTTTGGGGAATAGATTATATGTCACATGTAACCATGCTTAATTCAATCGAGCGCCAAAAAAAAAAATACAAGCAGTTTGACGAGCACACTCCCCAACACTTCGCAGCCATGGAGGACCAGGAGGAGGAAAATTTGCAGTTCACTAGCCCCGGGAAGGATGGTCGAGAAGTTTATGAGGATTCCGATCCCGAGGATGAAATTGAGGAGCTCTGTAGGCGCAAGCGGACACGGACGCACGAGCGTAAAGAGTGGGTGGCCTTGCTAAGTGCTTCATCTTTCGATAGGTGTATGGAAAGAATTAAGGAGGCGTGTTCTGAAGGCTTCTCCAAGGCGGACAAACCTCACACAGCTAGGAAAACGGGCAATATTACACACAAGTTTAAGTGCTCGTTGTACAAGTCCAGCGGTTGTCAAGCGTTTTTCAAAATCATACAAAAGTCGAGCGAGTGTTGTGACTTGTTCCAGAGTGGAGAACACGATCACGCGGGATTCTTCAACAAAGGCTTGAACCCTCGAGTAAAAACCTATTTGGACACGCACTTGAAGATGGGCAAGGGGCCAAAGTCGGTGTTCCTAGAAATGAAGGACGACCTCAGCCACCCGACAGTACCGTCTTACAAAACAATCTGCAATTATGCCTACAACAATAAGTACCGAATTTGGGAAACTGAAGATATTAAAACCTACGGTAACTATATGCACGAGTGCGTGACAGCTAACTTGTTCGCCATCCCCATCACGGACCTCGACACCCCCGGGGTGTTGTGCATGTTTGACGGCCAAGTTCTTCTTCAAGACGGAAGCTACGCCGTTGTTCCTGCGTACAAGGATAACTCACGCAACAACTTACCTCCCTTGATTTTCCAAGCAACTTCTTGCTTGGAAATCATGGTAGCTTGGCGGCAGGACAAGTGGAGGGAGGACCCAGCCGTTTGTGAACGGCGCCTACAGCAAGAATTTGAAAAACTCTTGGCGTCAGACGGTTGTTCCCACTTCCTGGAGCTCGCGTCCAATCTTTTGGCATGTCACGGGTGGAGTACCAAAAAGTCGCAATTCTACAAGGGCAAGCTAAACCTTCGGGCGCTTTTACGCAACTACCAGCAACTTGTTGAGGACTACCAACTTCAACAAAAACGAAAACGCTGGACCGTGATCTACACCACTTGGGAACTACTTCAAGTGTTGTCCACTAGCGACCACCGCTCTCGGGACGACACCTACAAGACCAACTGGAACGGCTTTCCCGTTGAGTTCGGCGGTACTTGCTGGTTGGATAAACGTTTCAGAATGGGCTACATGGCCTTGAAGTCCCACGAGGACGCCTTCGCCTCTGAGCTCGTGGACTTTCTCGTCCTTCGGGCGATACGCATTTCCTTTGGCGTTTTGTGGCAACCCAAGCTTCACACCCTTGACCACTCCCTAGCGTTTTACAACGCAAACTTGTCCCTACCCAAAACCGCTCAGGTCGTCTTCAATCACCTAGAGCGGGGAGACCGTGTTGACGAAACCATTAACGACGAAATCATAATGGTGGAGGACGTCAAACAAGGCATATGTTGGGCACACTGCAAGATGAAACTCAACGAAAAGTCTAGCATGTTTAACGACGCTAATAACGTCGAGAGCTTCAAGACGGGTGTTACCGGTGTTCACCGTATCACCCTCACTTCTGTGCGCACCGAAGCCTTCAAGTTGTTGATGTTGTCCTTCGAGGAGGAGGAGGAGTACATCTGCTCGTGGTTCGTGGACTTTTGGTGGGGCCAATGGAGTGGTTGAACGACCATATCGCAAAAATGAGACACGCGGGTGTCTCATTATATTCTCATTTTTTGAAAAGTTATGATAACGAGGTTTTTTTTATATGACTAGATAGCATTTGGAGAGTAGATAATGACACGTTATTTCAAATTTTGAAATTTTAGGGTATAGCCCGAAATTTGGGGTTTCCAGGCGATTTTTCGCCCCGTTTCGGGCGGTGCTCAGGTGTCAATCGGCGGAAGTTATGATAACGAGGTTTTTTTTATATGACTAGATAGCATTTGGAGAGTAGATAATGACACGTTATTTCAAAATTTGAAATTTTAGGGTATAGCCCGAAATTTGGGGTTTCCAGGCGATTTTTCGCCCCGTTTCGGGCGGTGCTCAGGTGTCAATCGGCGGAAGTTATGATAACGAGGTTTTTTTTATATGACAAGATAGCATTTGGAGAGTAGATAATGACACGTTATTTCAAAATTTGAAATTTTAGGGTATAGCCCGAAATTTGGGGTTTCCAGGCGATTTTTCGCCCCGTTTCGGGCGGTGCTCAGGTGTCAATCGGCGGAAGTTATGATAACGATGTTTTTTTTATATGACTAGATAGCATTTGGAGAGTAGATAATGACACGTTATTCAAAAATTTGAAATTTTAGGGTATAGCCCGAAATTTGGGGTTTCCAGGCGATTTGTCACCGTGATTCGGGTGGTGCTCAAGCGCCATTTGTTGAAAGTGGTGATAATGACGATGTTTTCAGATTGGATACGTCAAAGTCATTCCAAACAAACTGAGTCTGAAGAAATTTTTGTTCATATCTTACATACACCCCGAGAATGGGAGGCTTTAATGTTAAAAGCGGTGGCACCAACCTTAAATCTAGGGGGTGTAGGTCTGCACGAGACTGTAACTGTGTGCGTAGCACAAAAAATCAACAAAAACCGACAAAAGGCACGAAGAATGCTACCACTGTCATCTGGCCGTAGGTGACCTCCCACTGGGCGTTGTCCACGTACTGCTCTGCTCGCTTTTGGGCTCGACCTTGGTGTTTCCGTTTACCGTTGTACACTTCTATCGGCGCTCGATCAATTCGGCGTTGGATGCGCACGGGTATAGCGGGGCCGGCGGCAGCCCCGGCAGCTTCTATCGCCAACGCGGGCGCCTCTATCAGTCGAACCAAGGTGGCATTGCGCTCGATGGCGATTTTCTCGGGATGCTGGAATGGTATCGCGGGCGCTTGACATTCTCCACCAGCAGTTAGGTGGCGCTGTTTCTCGATGACATCCTCGCGCCAAAACTTTTCGTGCACCTCCGTGAGCTTTGTGCCCAAAATGTCCTTCAACGCCTGTAAGGTATGCTCAAGCTTTTCGATGCCTTCTTCGGTAAAAGGAATCGGCTTGATGTATCCAGGCCCCGCGACAGGGGGTGTAGAAACAAGCTTTGGCAATGGAGTCTCGGGTAACCATTTTGGTGAAATGGAATACTGTTTGTACTGCATGCCCACTTCGCCGTGCTCGTTCATCTTGAACTTGAAAGCCTGTTGTGCCAAAATATTGTGGCAATCGAAGACGTGACCATCAAACCAAGAGCTGAAGTCGAAGATCTTCTCGGTGTGCTCGCATATTACACCATCCGTAAAGCATTCTTGTGCGACCTCTATCATCTCGTCGAGCGTCCAAGCTTGCTTGCGTCGTAGACGCACGGAGAAGCGTGAAAACATCTGGTCAATGTTCTCGTGCGTATGTCCCACCAACAGAAAGTTGAGTTTCACCTTGCGAAAGACGCCCGTGTGCACCAGCCAAGCTGCGTATGCCAACATCAACTTGCTCTTGTTGGTGCTCACATTGTCAAGCTGTACATACAATACTTCCGGCATCGGGTATGAATTTTCCCCGTCCCCGTTGCGTCGATGCTCTTGAATGCGGAGGATATCCCGGTGCAAAACGTTGACAAGGAAGTTCGCATCGTCCTTGAAGTTGGCGTAGTTGAAATCCATGAAGCGGCCCACGTTCTCGATCATGCTCCCCATGTTGTGCACGTCAAGGAAGTCCTTAGAGTCCAGATGTTTAGGGATACGTCGAAAGTGTGGCAGTCGGGTGGTCCACTGCGTCATGCCATCGATGATCACCGAGGCATACTTATGCCAAGTTTTGTTCATGGCAATGCTCTTGGTCATATTCGCTTTACGACCATGTTTGTAGAACTTCTGGCGCTCCGCTCGTGCGATTGCCAGATGTTTGTTGAGAGGCCCGTTGTATTGCCCTGTGCATGATACACAAAATCGGGTCAGTGAACAAATTACATAAACATATAAACACATCACAAAGCTATTCATGAATATTCACCTTTTTGAGATTTGGTTAAGCCTTCCTTCAATAACTTGAAGGACGCGCAAACATCGCAGTGAGAAAATCGGTTCACCGATGGAATCTTTAGCCACTTGCTGCAATCTTCTTCAAATATTTTGTACCAGTAACTGAGAGAGATTTTTTGCTCTCCTCATTCTCACCCAAGCTCTGAAGGTACTCGTCCCACAGCTCTTCGATGGTCAATCCATCTGAAAGGTGCTTCTCGGGTTTGTGAGGTTGGGGTTGTCCGTATTCGTCCGCGTATTTCTCGAGCCATGCGACGACCGACTCGCGTTTCAGGGAAACCTTGCGGTTGTCCTCCTCGTACGTCAATCCATGAACAAACGTGTGTCGGCCCTCGAGCACGCGTGTTCGACAGTCTTGAAGATACCCGTAACTGATGCCGTAAGCCATATAGTAGAACTTAAAGCACACCTGTTACAAAACAAAAGACACTGTCACTCAAAAATTATTAACACATTATCCAAAAATGTCATAAGGGTTTTGGTAGGTTATGCCAATTTAAGACGCTTGGGAGACACCCCCAACACTGCACGTCTGCAGGCGGGACGGCCGTCGCATGCTCGTCAGCACTCTCCAAACCACGCCTTAAATCTGCGCAACCTAGACCCTCAGTGGGAATCGAACCCACGAGTGCGAGGTTCGTAGCCTAGCGTTGTACCAACTCGACCAATGTCGCGAATATGTACACATCGTAAATTTAGAAATTTATCATACAATATTACACAATCTATCACAAGGTCCAAGAAAAATTTCGCTTTGGCCAGAGACCGTTCATTAGCTAATGAACGGTTCCCGCAGCCAAAGTGTCTAATTGTGAGTCGCGCTTTGGCCAGAGACCGTTCATTAGCTAATGAACGGTTCCCGCAGCCAAAGTGTCTAATTGTGAGTCGCGCTTTGGCCAGAGACCGTTCATTAGCTAATGAACGGTTCCCGCAGCCAAAGTGTCTAAGTGGGAGTCGCGCTTTGGCCAGAGACCGTTCATTAGCTAATGAACGGTTCCCGCAGCCAAAGTGTCTAAGTGGGAGTCGCGCTTTGGCCAGGGACCGTTCATTAGCTAATGAACGGTTCCCGCAGCCAAAGTGTCTTTGTGTGGGTCGCGCTTTGGCCAGGGACCGTTCATTAGCTAATGAACGGTTCCCGCAGCCAAAGTGTCTTTGTGTGGGTCGCGCTTTGGCCAGAGACCGTTCATTAGCTAATGAACGGTTCCCGCAGCCAAAGTGTCTAAGTGGGAGTCGCGCTTTGGCCAGAGACCGTTCATTAGCTAATGAACGGTTCCCGCAGCCAAAGTGTCTAAGTGGGAGTCGCGCTTTGGCCAGAGACCGTTCATTAGCTAATGAACGGGTTCAAAAAAAAACATACCTGCTTCTTGGCCAAAAAGTATTTGAAGTCGAATTTGTCTTCAGATCGTGAGCTGTTTTTTAGCAAGTCTTTGATGAAGTATTCCTTCCTATCTTTTTGCGACATACTAAAAATATTTTCGCGAAAGGACTTAATATCTGCCGATGAGAAAGATAGACAGCAGTACGACTTGCAATTGCACTTAATGGTTTCTGCCATTGATATACTGTCAGCCTGCAAACGTCGCTGCTTGATACTAATTACGCCTGTATATTGTTTCTTGCGTATGTCGGATTCGTACGGTTTGCGCGTTACAATCTGCTTGTTTACTTCACCGTTAATGCACCGAAGAGGGTCTTCATTAAGCAAGTCTAAACTTGTCTCTGAAAATTCTGATTCTAGTTTGCTTTTTATCTCTTGTAAGTCAATTTCGCGCAAAGCGCGTGTCCCGGAAACGCGTGAAGAATTAGAGCTAACTTCCGATCTAGACGTCAAAGGCGCGTTCCAAAGAACCAATTGCGTATTTGCGCTCGGGGCTGTGCTTGGAATTGGCTCATTATCAAAAAAGTCAGCCCCTATTTCCATAGAATCTTCAATAACTATTCCCGGGCACGCTTTGCAGATAATCTCGCAACCCTCATCAAAAGGAATAGAAAACATATTTTCGTCAAAATTAGCCGTCATTAGCTTATGAAGCCGTTTTTTACGATCTAAAAATGATATAGACTTGCGAGTCAACCAAGAATTTCTATCTTACTGAATCGATCGATCCTCGATTTCAGCGCAAATGACACCAGGATATCTTAAAATCATATCCTTGATCTGAACAGACCGAATTAGAAAGCGACAGCGAATGTCATTTTCGATTAAAATTGACATCGATATTTGACATGTCATTTTTAGCCGCCAGAAATGACTTTTAATATTCTGCTAAAGTTACATCACTTTTTCAAAGTTCTTTCACACACACCCCTTTCACAGTTGACAGCCAATTTCTCTCATTTCGCTATGGCGACAGCCGAAACATTTCAAGCACTGAGGGATCAACATATTTTCCAGCGCTATCTTGGTAACAAGTGGAGCATTGTTAGAACCCTTGAAGCCGACGATCCTCCAGACAGTTTGCAAATAGTGATTCACTCTGATGACCCTGCCGAGAAGAATGAAGAAATAATTTTCAGTTTTCCTCAGTTTACCTCTTCGACTGTAGTCGGGGGTAGCCTCGTTCCTGAGAAACGCGTAGCGTACAGTATCATTGAGAACCAGACTCCAATTCTGTATTTCGTCGCATTCAGAAACAGAAAGCTTACTGTGATCGAATTAGACAGCGCGAACTTTGAGGAAACCTTAAGCCTTCCAAAGCACACAAATCGGCTTTTGGCTTTTCAAAGTTTGAAAACTAGGGCAGCAGAAGAAAATAAAAGCAAAGAATTCTATCTAGCGAGCTATGTAAACCAGGCGTGGAAAGCGTCGATTACAGCTCCTTTCTGGCAAAGCAGGAGGCCAGCGCCAGTGATCGATGACCTCGGACTTGCTGGCGAGATACCTGTTGTAGAGGCTTCGGTACGTCCCTTTCATGCCCTGCGCCTGGACCGGGGCGTAAGGCGTTCATTAGCTAATGAACGCTTTCGGCCTCGAAACGCGCGCCCTGCGCCTGGACCGGGGCGGAAGGCGTTCATTAGCTAATGAACGCTTTCGGCCCCGAAACGCGCGCCCTGCGCCTAAACTGGGGCGGAAAGCGTTCATTAGCTAATGAACGCTTTCGGCCCCGAAACGCGCGCCCTGAGCCCTGACCGGGGCGGAAAGCGTTCATTAGCTAATGAACGCTTTCGGCCTCGAAACGCGCGCCCTGAGCCCTGACCGGGGCGGAAAGCGTTCATTAGCTAATGAACGCTTTCGGCCCCGAAACGCGCGCCCTGCGCCTGGACCGGGGCGGAAAGCGTTCATTAGCTAATGAACGCCTTCCGCCTCGAACCGCGCGCCCTGAGCCCTGACCGGGCCTGAAGGCGTTCGTTAGCTAATGAACGCCTTCCGCCTCGAACCGCGCGCCCTGAGCCCTGACCGGGGCGGAAGGCGTTCATTAGCTAATGAACGCCTTCCGCCTCGAACCGCGCGCCCTGAGCCCTGACCGGGGCGGAAGGCGTTCATTAGCTAATGAACGCCTTCCGCCTCGAACCGCGCGCCCTGAGCCCTGACCGGGGCGGAAGGCTTTCATTAGCTAATGAACAGTTTCGTCTTGTCCCAGGCTGCCAGGAGAACGGATGTGCAGCGTGCTGCCGAACGCGCCCTTCAAGGACCTAGTGGCTCCAGAGCTTTTACTGGAGCGGGCGCCAATGTGGATATGTCTCAAGTGGCCACCCCATCTGAGGCAAGGAAGGCGGCCGAGGTGGCTGCATGTGGGTGGCACGCTAAGCTGAAAGTGGAGCATGCATCGAAGATGGAATATGAGGAGAAAGCAGAGCTGTGCAAGCAAATCGAGATGGAGCACCGGTGGCCGAATCCGATGGATTTCGACGAGGCGGCGGAGCAAGGGAGTGTGTTTCGTCTCCCCATCAAATGCCTGTACCACGCGACGGGGTACGAGGCATGCCGGGATCAAGAGAGGGGCTGGGTGAACGAGATCAAGTCCAGCAGAAAGGAGAACCCGTGGGCCCCTTTTAATGCGGGTCTTGTTGCGATCGACGATGTCAAAACCCGTGCCGAATTCTCCCTGAAAAAAGCTTTGAGGGGAGGATACCGCGGCAAGGTTTTTGGACACCAGCACTGTTATCAAGCCACCGACGAGTGTCACGAGGAAATCCCGGCGGAGATAGCCTTTCAGTACTTCGAGAGCAAGATCTACATCGGTCTCACGCCTGACATGATTCGGTTCTTAGGCGAAATGCAAAACATGATCGACCAGAAGCAGAAAGGCAAAGACAACACTCAGTTCATGCAAGGGCTTCGTTCGACCCTTTTCGAAAAGCATGGGGTCGTGTACAAGGTTTACCGAGAAGCGTTGATCTCCGAGTTCGTCGCCAGCGTCCCCGAGGACACCGAACGGGGTACCCCTTATCAACCTGGGTATTACGAGGACGGAGGGCTGGTGAGAAAAATGGCGGAATTCGAATCAGAGCATGGATTTTCAGTCCCGGATCCCGAGAAATATCCCCAGGGATTCCAGTACATGGAGAAACGGGGGACGTTTGAGAACGAGGAAAACCCTGAGGGAGACCCTGTGGTAGAGGTGACGTTGACGGTGCTGAACGATGACATCGACGCTCACCTCGATCGGGTCACAGATTGGTACCCCGTAATGTCTCACTTGAACAAGTCGATGGAATCGCATGTGAAGGAAGTAGCGATGTCCAAGCATCAAGTGCTCGGCGGCGTGCAAATCAACCACTACTTCATGCACTGGACAATTGCCAATTTCCGGCCGCAGTCGTGGGCCCTCTGCGTTAGCATCATGGAGGCTTACAGAAGGTTTGACCTGAAGGGCATGAAAAACCCTTTGGCTTCGAAGACCAAAAAGCGCAAGGCCTCATCTTCGCCCGCTAAGGGACCCGCCAAGAAATCTGGCAAAAAGGGCACCTCCAACCGACAGGTGAATTACTTTTTACTTCTGCTTCAAACAGTGCTCTCCCTCCCAAAGCATCCTTTTCTATATTTTAAGACATGCTAAAAATGTTTTTTTTACTTACAGATAGAAGACGAGGTGCAACGAGGAGGCGGGGACCACGGAGTGGGCTCGTCTAGAGGGGCAGGCATTTTGGTGGAAGAAGCTCAGTTTCTCCACAATGCCAAATCCATGGGTATGACGTTCTGGATTAACTTGGGCGGCTTGGCGGGGGAGGCGGAGTTCGACAAGGTGGACACTTATCTGCGCCAGATTATTAACAAGGACTTGTCAGTAAAAGAGGGGGGCCTGATGATAAGCCAGTTCAAGAAGGAACGCATGGTGCAGAAGCACTTGGTGTCCGCGGCGGGATTGGAAACCTGGGACGAATTCAAGGACGAGTTCACCCTCTACTGGAGCTCCCAAGAGAAAATCGAGTCGTTGATCGGCTGCTTACCTTCAACTCAGGGGGGAGCGCGCCGGGGGGGGCTGGGGAAGTTCCGCACGCGATCTTGAATTACGTCGAGAACGCGCGGGCGAATCTCAAAGAAGCGCAGGCACCAAGCGCGGCTCACATCCAAGGCTTGCAACAGATCGAGGTGAAAGTCGACATCAAACTCTATCGGGAGGCGCGGACCGACGGGCCGGAGGCTAAGGTTCCAGGAGAGGCAGGTCTGGAGGACGACGAGCCCACACATCAGGAGAACGTGCCGATGCTACCTCGTTGGAAGATCGTCAAGGGCAGCATGAACGATATGAAGGACGTCCCGAGACTGCCCTTCACGGGGACGATCATCGACTGCAATTACGAACTTGACAAGGAGAAGACTCCCGACGCGATGACCAAGAAGGAGGTGCAACCGTTCCTGGAGTCTTTCAACGCCAAGACCACCTCCCCGGCATGGACAGTCGCTACTTTTTGCGGTTTCGCCCAACAAAACGATTTCCTGGAGGTGATTGACAATTACTGCTCCGGCCGCGCGGAGCGGTTCTTCTGGCACAAGGCGAACGTGCACATGAACCCCAACAAGTCCGTACGCTACAATGACGTTGAATGTGGCGTCCTGGGGTACCATGTAAAAAGCGATGCCCAGGGGGAGTCTTCTAAAAAGCCGGAGTGGATGTTCAACTTTGATTTGGGGGATGGTGAACGTTACAGCCGCGCGTCACTTTTGCGCGGCTTCCCGGTTGTGCACCAGATGTTCAAACGCGAGGGCAAAGTCGTGAATAACCATCAGAAACCCCTAGCACTGTTGATGGAGCTGATCCAGTGCCACATGCTCGGTGACAATCCGGGCAAGACGGATGAGAACGGCCATCCACTCAACTGGATTCTCGACGCTTGCTGCGGCGTCGGCTCGACGTCCATGGCCGCCATGAGGTGTGGTATGAACGCAATCGGCTTCGACCACGACCAGTACATGGTCAGCTCTGCGCAGCAACGGCTGACCAATTTCGACGCCGAGCCCGATCAAAAGGCCGAGACGGAGCCCAAGACGAAGAGCGAACCGACGGCGAAGGGAAAGGAAGCAGCCACTGCCGAATCTGAGGAAGAAGAGTTAGAAGAAGATGAGGCAGAAGAGAATGCTGAATAAATTAGTAGGATTTGTCGACCGCCCTGACTGATAGTATCAGTCATGCCTCGACGGTATAGGGTGAAAAGTACTCTGCTCGTAAACATTTGAATAAAGAATGATACATGTGTGCATATTTCGGTGTTTTCATTGTACGCATACTGCACTTTTCTAGCTTGTCGCCTTTATGTATCCCTATTTCGCGCATAAATATCACTAAACCCTGATTTTTATGAAATATATATAAATCCAAAAATGACATATGATAATGTCATTTTCATCGAATAGTGTGTTATTTGACAACTGCGTATTCAGGCCAGTCAGGAATGTCTCGCAAAATGCTCCAGCTATACAAGGCTGTGGACACCATGAGATACGCGAAAGCGAAGCGAGTGAGGGGGAACACTTTTAACTTCCTAGCGTTCTCCCCGTGCTTTTCACGTTGAGCATCCATCAACGTCTCCCAGAGCATCGAATATCGTTTCAAGAAGACAGTGAGAAAATAAAAGTCGGCGACAATAGCAGAGGGCTCTTCAAGCTTCACCATGTCCTCAACTAAGAGATCCAAAACGTGCACACAGCATCCGAGAATAAAAAGTAAAGGGAACCATGAACGCAACAACCGGAACATGACCTGCAACCCTTGCACGAAACCGCAAGGACACGAGTTAGTTACGCACACTCGCGTAGAACGACGGAAATGAGTTAGCTCGCTACGCATAGAACGGAACCATTAGAAATATGATTCGCACCTGCATACTACCGGTGTTGTCTGCCACGACAGCTTGAAACTTTTCGGACTTATCCTTCAACTCCTCATACACATATCTCGCCTGCACTCGACCACTGTGCTCGCGTTTCCCGAAATATTTAGTAGTGATGTACGCAGAGATTCCGGTTTTGGCTTCACCGATATTACAAGTCGCCTGCCCAACAACGTTAGTTTTCCCATCAATGCTCAGGGTGCGTTTCCCAGGAAAGCGGTCTAGGGCTGCCTCTGTGGATACGAGTGTCTCTTCGTAGACATCATCTAATATAGATGTTCGAAGTTGACTTCGAGCTGGGAGACACTTGCCGTAGCCAGGGTTCAGCGCGGAAATAAACGCACGGAAGAAAACGTTGTCCACGACAGCAAACGGAATTTTGCAAGCGAAGAAGAAACACCCAAGTAGGAAGTTCAAGGCCATCACTTGCGCTTCAGTAACAACCTGAACTCCGAAATCCTGCAAGACCGATTGTCGCTCACGCCGTTTGGTGGCAGTAGGGTCAGAGTCTTCGATCACGCTCTCCTCGGCAGCAGCTAGACCCTGCTCATCTGACATTTCCTGTTCCTTGCGTTTCTTATCGTATGCCATACGCCATTCCTTGGCTTTATCGGCGCTACTCTTATTTGTGAGCTGAGCCTTATCCTCATCGGGGACGTTACGACACTCCAAGATTTTGATCAACAACTTTCCTGAATTGATTTTATGATAGGCAACATTCGTTTTGACCGTCTCGTCATACTTGCATACTAAAGACGTGCGCACGTTGAGAGCACAAGTTTTCTCGGACTGCAAAGTTTGCTGGTATTCTGCCACGTCGTGAAACAAGCTCAATAAGAACTTGTGCTTGTCACCGAAGCCAGACTGGCCACGCAGGGGAGTGCTCAAAGCGTCGTAGATGTCTTTGGGCACTCTGTGCACGTTGCCATAGGAATCTTTCCAATCGACTAAATCGACGCCCCCAGGAGTGAGGGACATATCGTCCCCACAAGTATCCGCACCGGATGCCATCCCTGATCCGATCGAGAACTTTGTAATGAAAGTTTGGACTGTTCGAGGTCCAGGTCGCTCTCTAGCACACCCGAAAGCTTGGCGTGCTTTCGGGTGTGCCGCAAAGTTTCTAGTTGATCCATTGCGAAAAAGCTATCGCCGCCGATCTGGTCATCATCTGGTAAAATCGACGGTAATCTGAGCTCGAATCGGTAATTTACCATGGTAATACTGCATTACCATGGTAATTACCGGTAAGATCCTTAAGTATGGGAGGAACCCGATTATGGGGCTCGGTAATACTCGGTAATTTACCGGTAATTACCCTCCCGGTAATTACCAAAAGAAATTACCCGGCTGCCTTAAAGGACAGAAGAAACCCCCATCGTTGCGGCTCCGGCTCCTTTTCGCTTTTGGGCTCCCAGGTCGAAGGGTCGGTGGCGTCCGTGCAGGCTGCAGAACCTTTAAGCACTTCTTCCATCTCCGGGGTATGATCCTGGTTAAAAATAAATGGCTCGCTGATTTCACAGCCACTGTTCTGCAACATCAGGACCAGGTCAGCGTAGGTGTATGGCGCCTGCAACGTCCAATTTTCAATTACCTGCATGCGCTGGTCAGCCACCGCACCCCTCGTCTCGTGTTCTTCGGTAGCAATGGGGTTGTCTTGAAGTACCATTTGTGCCAGCGCTACGGGATCCCACCCTTGATCGGTCTCCTCTTCCAACCCAGTCAAAATGATGCCCGGGAGGTCCACGATTTCTGGTACCTGATTCAACAACGTAGGACCACTGGCTTCGCCAGAGGACACCGCCGTCTCCCCCAAGTCCCCCTGCTCCAAGACTTCAGACGCTGTCTTAGCCAAATCCGAGACGTCAGTGGGTGCAAGGCTGTCGCGACGCTTGGTTTCCATTTCAGCGACTGTTCGGGGATCACCAACGCCTGTAGTTTCGCTTGCATGTGCGCTGCCCTGTCCGCTGTTGTCACTGCCGTCCTGCAGAAGCTCGTACTTCTTCTGCAGCAGCTTTATCCGATAAAGGCTCCTACCGTGCGGATCCCAATCATGCGCTGGTGCTGATTGGATAAATGTTGGTTCAGCTGGTGTTTCTGGTTTCCCCGAGCCATACGGTAACCCATCGTGCACAGTGTCGATCTCGTCGTTCGTCATGAGCGCCACTTCTCTGAAGGCCGACCCGGCAGGCAACTGTTGCCCCATATATACCGCAAACTTCGCGTCCTCGTAAGTCATTTCGTCGAAATACCTGTCAAGTTCCTGCCGTTCAGACTCATCCAACTTTCGACTGTGGGCATCCTGAAGCAGGCACAACATCCGCTGCCCCAGATTGAAAGCCTCGCGACCTTCAGGCTGCACGATGTAGTGTGGGTCGAGATCCACTTCTAGAGGAACCTCCATAAGATGTCCTGTCGACGTAGGATCTAAATATCGGACCATGACCTTCTTGTCCTGTATTGTGTAAAAAACAACACACAAAACATAGTTCGGAGGGTCCGTAATCTCGGCGGCGAGATTGAGAGCAACCAGTTCCCCACGGTCCGTATCGTTCCCCCGAAGCAAGCGAGGTGCCCCTCCTTCAGATGGTTCTTTCAGAATGCTGCAGAGGTGCGTGCGGACGAACGCATCTCCCGGCACCGTACCTGAGGACACGCCATGTTCCATCAAGAACACGGAGGACGCGCCAAAGTGAAAATTAGGTTTTCGAACAGTACCTGGGGATGATGGTTGAGAGGAGACAGACACGGCTGCCCTATCCCTCATTTCCTCCAGAAGATCCACGCAAGTCTGGTGGGCATATCGTTCCCACTCCGTTTTCGCCTTTTGGTCGTCGCTGTCTCCGGTCCAAGGTGCGCAAACTTTTTTTAAGCGATCGAACCGTCGCATTATGTCTATGTCCACCAACCGACGCGACGCATCTTCCGAGTGCAAGCTGAACAGGCAACCTTTCCGAAGATACGCAAACCCTGCTTCGTCTACGATCCGAAGAGATTCAAGCTGAGCGAGATCTTCTTTTGTCTCGATGGACGAGCCCAAATCTATTAGCGTATCTTTATCAACACCCGCCTTCTGCTTCCCGACGCACCGCGCTATCACCGCCGAATCCGTCTTCAACTGCGTGCCGTCATTCTTAAACTTCTGGATATCTTCCAGAAGTTTATCATCATGAAACACCTCCTCCAAAAGACCTATTACAATTGACGGTAGCATAGATGACATTGCGAAAAGTTTTGTATGCAGCACAACGGGCTCTGTTTAACCCTGCGAAACTCCCCGCCCAAGTCTTCGAAAACTTGGGCGGTCACTATCATCGCCCCGCCCAAGTCTTAGGAAAGTTGGGCGGTCACTGTCATCGCCCCGCCCAAGTCTTAGGAAACTTGGGCGGTCACTGTCATCGCCCCGCCCAAGTCTTAGGAAACTTGGGCGACTTGGGCGGTCACTATCATCGCCCCGCCCAAGTCTGCGAAAAGTTGGGCGGTCACTGTCATCGCCCCGCGCAAGTTCTAGAAAACTTGGGCGGTCACGGTCATCGCCCCGCCCAAGTTCTAGAAAACTTGGGCGGTCACTGTCATCGCCCCGCCCAAGTTCTCGAAAACTTGGGCGGTCACGGTCATCGCCCCGCCAAGTTCTCGAAAACTTGGGCGGTCACGGTCATCGCCCCGCCCAAGTTCTCGAAAACTTGGGCGGTCACGGTCATCGCCCCGCCCAAGTTCTAGAAAACTTGGGCGGTCACTGTCATCGCCCCGCCCAAGTTCTCGAAAACTTGGGCGGTCACGGTCATCGCCCCGCCCTAGTTCTCGAAAACTTGGGCGGTCACTGTCATCGCCCCGCCCAAGTTCTAGAAAACTTGGGCGGTCAAGGTCATAACCCCGCCCAAGTTCTAGGAAACAAGGACCCTCATATCAGGTAAGCGTTCAAATATGAAACAGCATAACTACGGTACGCGTCTCGCAAGATGAGCAGCAATAGCAGCAACTCCAGCGGCAGGAGATTGTCAAAGCAGAAGACTCTTCAAATTGCACAGTCCAATATTCCCGGACTATGCGAGGGCGGTTTCAGCTGTGGGTGCGATCGGACCTGCAGTTTCTTGTTCAGCACATTCAAGGGCAATATGGACCATAAGGAGCGCATGGGCCAAACTGAGTTCAAGTCTTACATTATGGCAACTATGCGCAAAGCGATGGTGAAGCGCGAGTCTGGAGAGCGTGTTCTTGGCACCCTGAAGCTTTTCGAAAAGGAGATTTGCGAGGAGGCGTTCAGAACAGTGTGGGCGCTCCCCAGGAGCTCGTACCAGCGATATAAGGCACTTATCCTTGAAGAGAAGGGGGAACTACCGGCAACAACTGCATTCCATGTGGCGAAGGCGGTGGTGACGAAGATTTCCTACCACGAGGAGGTGTTCCGCGAGTGGGCGGATTCGAATATGTTGAAAGGAGCACCACAGAGGATGCCGGTAAGTGGTGCGCGCCAAATTCCACCCATCGATTATGGTGTGCAGTACGACTTGTATAAGTTCGACACAGAGGACCAGTGGGCAGTATGTGCTGAAACCTTCAAAATATACGTGAAAAACCTGCTCAAGGCTCGAGACATAACGGTAAGGGCGAAGGTGGAGGTGTCCGGAATCTGCACGACATGTGACGATGTGGGTGCAGAGAGGGCTCAGCTTCTTGGACAACAGGGTCGCGAACCTGCACGCTGGGACGCCTATTCTGCTCGTTTCGCGCGACACGACTACATTCACAGGTTGCAACGCACGTGTTATGACCTCAGGCGGAAGGAGGGTTCTGACCCCGACGGTCGGATCGACTCCATAGCGGCGGACGGCGCGGCAAATCAGAACACGGTTGTTCCGCATGCCCCGCATCAAGTTAAGGGCATCAGCGAGAAGAAACAGCATTTCTTTAACCTACACCTGCAGCTCACGATACTTCATGGCTCGTTGCTTCTATTTTCCGTTAGGCTCCCTTGGAGCGGGGCTAAGGGTGCAAACATGCTGCTCACGACACTGTGGAACTTGTTGCACTACACCGCACAAGGTCGCGCAGGCAAGCGCTACTTCCGGAAGGAGCTTCATCTGCAGCTGGATGGTGGCTCAGAAAACTGGAACAAGAACACGTTCGCGTTTTGTGCGGTGTTGGTGCACTACAATATTTACAACGTGGTTGTCTTCCACCGTCTGATGGTCGCGCACACCCATAACGACTGCGACGGTTGGTTTGGACTCATCAAGATGTTCATATTTGGGAAAGACGCGCGCAAATCTGGAGTGTGGCTGTTGACCCTGGAATCGTGGATTGGCTGGTTACGAAGCTGGCCGGTGAAGAAGTTCACCAAAATCACGGACGTACAAGGCCAACAGTTGGACTTCAAGGCTTGGCTGGAGCCGCACATAAACCCAAAGTTTGAAGGCTATTCTGGGAAAGTCAGGCGTACACACCTGATGCACTTCGAGAAGGACGTGGATGGTGTTACACGGCTGAAGTACAAGTTTGGAGAACAATACGCAAACCACATGCCTGACGGAGTGGATGAGGATCTCCGTAAGGGCCTGGAGGTAATGAAAACTTACCCAGCTTTCGACAGCAGCCCCACGTTAGAAGGGGTGAAGCCGCTAGACCCGAAGGAAGAGAGGGAAACTCGCACTGCTTTCAGTCGCATGTGCGACTACATCCACTACCGTATTCCAAGTGACACGCTGGACACGTTGCTCGGGTACTTTCCCTTGCCCAAGACCGCCGAGGACTACGATGCCTGGGCTGGACCGACGCCGACCCCACAGGCTCCTGTGGATTTGAAGGAGCTTTACGAGAACGCCTGGCACAAGAAGCCAGTGCAGGAGGAGGTGCCAGAACGGACGATGCCCGAACAGTTCGAAGTGTTATCCGATGGTCGCAACGTGTTAAGCAAGGACCTTCCGCGGAAACCTCCACAAGAGATCGTGCGCAAGTGCGTGGAGAAAGCGAGGGACGTCGAGTCGGTCGATTTTTGGTTCGTCCCGTTGGTCGGTTGCGAGCACCTCGATTTCATTGTTAGGTCTTGCAAGTATTATGCCTACCTGAGTCTTAGCTGTGTGTCTTACGCGTCGGCTGCCATTGCAGGTACACGGTGGCCGAGTGTAAAGCAGCGTTGCACCACCTGGGAGTTGAACTTCCTGAACGCCCACTCAAGGAGCCGTTGGCGAAGGCCTTATTTGAAGCGACGGATGTCGCCCGAAAGGCCCACCACGAAAATCTCAGAGTCCTTCTAAAAAAAAGCCGAGCGACGACAGGTGAGGAAACCGGGGAGGAAGCGTCGGGTACGGAGCAGGCCTTGCCTGCAAGAACTTCCGAAGCCGGCGGAGCTGCGCGGGCGGCGCCATCACTCGAGGCTGTAACAGCCACTACACAGGCAAGACGAGAAGGAGCTGCTGCGCGAGGCCCGCAAACCAACGAAGCTATGCCTACTCGACCACAGGCACCGGCAGCACGAGGGCCAGGCGCAGGTGGCCGAGGATGCCCTGCTCCTGCAGCGCCACAGGGAGATCAAGCACGAGCTCCAAGCGACAAGCGTGCACGCAGTTCGCCATTGGCAAAGGCGTCCCCAGGGAGCAAGTCTCCACCCGGGAAGTCTCGACAAGCGCAGGGTCGTGAAAAGGGACGAGTGCTATTCCGAGCGGCCTCTGTGATCGGTCCGACAGGCGCCCTTATAACGGACAGCTTCGCTCCTGACGACGATTGCTTTTTCGAGGATGCAAACCAGATTGCGGAGCAGGTGGAGAACGCGCATCCCCCGGAGGCGGCCACTGGACAGTTCGCAGGCGTCTCGATGGACGAGGACGACGAGGACGACGAGGACGACGAGGACGACCCGGACGACGACATACCGTTGGCCTACCGTAACCTTCCTACGGACTACACCATCGACATGCTGGCGAAGAGTGCGGGCAAAAGTTTCGCAGTTACGGTGGCCGCGGGCAACGACGGCTGCAGCTTTACTATCCGCATGCCTGGGAACAACGCCGTGTCCATGCCCATTTCGTGGAGGTCTTCATGTGCATTTCGTGGAGGTCTTGGAGGTGGATCTGAACACGAACAGAGTGAAGTGGGGGTTTTGGCTTCCATGTGCGCCTCTGCTTATGCCGAGAACGAGGAGAACAAGCAAAACCTTCTCTGACTTGAACAGCTTGTTCGCGGAAAACGCCTTCTGGAGAGCCGCTCCGAAAGTGACAGGTTGGTACGACTTCGATGCGAGTGAGATCCTGACTTGCTGGGACGAACCTCCTGGCAAACCTGCTGTCGGCGGAGTTCCAGGAGGACCTGAAAAGGCAGAACTTCTGAAGGTGGCCAGGGAAAACTTGGCCTCCGAGGCGTTGGACAGGTGAAGGTAAGCAACACAGCCTCATTCATTCCTCGTGGCACGCACACTAGATTACAATGGCACACGGCGTGAAACTTATTGTTTTTCATACATGTAAATATACGGTTTATTTGTGTACAGTCACGTGACATAAGTGTTAGCTACCAAGCATACGTCTCCTCATTGCACGCGCTAGCATCAAATATGCGCGCCAGGGTGCAGGTTCTTAACATACGCCCGCAAACTGCGCATCTCCTTTCATCTTCCTGCAGCAGATCGCTTTCCAGCTCTGTCAGGGCACCGTGCGTTGTTTCGCTGTAGCGGTTTCTATTTCGCCAGGCCCGCCACTCCAAATCTGAGTATCGGTGGTAGATCCACCCGCCCTCATACCAGTACACGAGATGCCTCACACCGAACCTTTCGCTGGATCTACGGCCGTGGACGTACATCGGCCAAAAACTCCACCAGTGATAGGTCCTGAGATTAACTGCATGTTGCCCGAAGTCCTCCCAGTCTTCGTCTGCTTGTTCCCGCGCTTGCTGCCACAAGCGGAGAATTAAAGGGTCTTCAGGAACCCATTGGGCTTGTTGTAACTGGCAGTCGCGAAACGTAAAAGTATCGAAAGGCCATATCCAATACTGCAATATTCCAATATTGGCCATACTGGTGTAGGTAGTCTAAGGTGCGGGTTGTGGTTCTATGTCACGAACGCAGGTGTGTGCAAACGACCTCCGGTTACGACTCCTCCAACATATACCCTAAAACCCTGAACCTTGGACGCCCCGATATATCCATGTGCAGCACACCTGTAGGAACACCTGCCGCGGGATATTTTGCCTCTGACGTATTTTAATGTTTCCCGCGAAATAATACAGTTAACCGGTCTTCTTAGCTGCCGAGAATCGTGCTGGAATAGCCTGTTCAGGGCAAATTTACCCGCTGAATGCCCATGTTGGGTCACATGAAGCCTGAGGGAGCATCACCCCTGGTTGGTTTCACTCCCGAACAACTTTTCCAGCACAATAGCTTTTGAAAATATCTCCTTTGCTGCTCACTTTCGCCCGATGAGAAAAATTTTAGTACGTGACCCTCCAAACACCCTAAAATGGGCCATAAATCTGCTGGATCTCTCCCATGTAAGCAAATAGTTGCATTTTTGGAAATGTCAAAATATTACATATTCTAATAGTGCAAAAATCTAACATTTCGTTCACAAACATAAGGCAAAATCATAACTTTCCACACCTAACACGATACTTCCACCTTTCCCGTTTTCTTGCCGCACGCGTGACTCGCGTGGCTACTTTGAAGAGTCAAAAACCAGATTTTTCGAAATTCCTTCAAGGACTATTCAAATTAACCCTCATATTTGTCATTCAGAACCCCAAAAACCAATTTGGCAGACAATTTAATGCTTTCTCATTTTTTTCTCATTTACGCCCGCGTGTCTCATTTTTGCGATATGGTCGTTGTTGGGTTCTAGGGACGATGCCTCCTGGCAAACCTTCCACGCAAAATAGCCCCGAGTCCAACAATCGGTGGGCAAAGGCAGCTCTGTGCAACGGCAAACAGCTACAACTGGCTCGGTTTCATAAAAGTGCTATGAAATATGTTCGCAACGAAACTATTTTCGAGCGCGAACATCCTTTGCCTACTAGTCCAATTGTGCGACACGATATGTGGCGGGAGGCCCTACTCATGGTGGAAAGCAACGTCATGGAACTTATGACCAAGGCGACCCGCTTACCCCACCTACCTGACGAGGAGACCATGGTGTTCGTGTTGCCTACAATGAAGACCTTCAACAGTCTGAAATCGGTCACCATCGCGGACAAACGGAAAGAAATACTTGTTATGGCCGCTGAGTTCCTATCACTTATCCGTGATCCCGTGAACCCCCCCGCCAATGTGACGACGTTCAACGAGTTCGTCTCCCTATATGCCTCCTTCGTCCTTGTGCAGGCTTCAACAACCCCGACTGATTATGTGCACTACACGTGCAACTGCCCTGAGTTCTACGAAAGTGGTGTGTGCGCGGACGTGGTGGCAGTGGGGTTATTCAAAGGAAAGTTCAAAGCACCTTTGGAAAAACAGCTCGACTTGATCGGTCGGATTCCCAAAGCTGGCCGACCAATGAAACCTACTTCTGCACTTCGGCGACAACCCCTTGGCAAGATCACCGGCAAGTTGAAGAGGCTAGCGGGGAAAAAAGCAAGTGACGCTATTGAGGAGGACGCAATGGACCGTGAGGTCATGAGCTCCCAAACCGTCTCGCACTCCTTGAAGTGCGAAATATGCATTAAGGCGACTTATGCAAGCAAAATGCTGGTGTGCGATGGTTGTGACAAAGGGTTCCACATGCATTGTATGATTCCTCCTCTCACACGAGTTCCAGATGGCTTGTTCATGTGCACAGTTTGCTTGTACCCGTAGACACATGCAAACATATAATCAATAGCGAATGAACATGTATTAACATACATATATTACAAAGTGTTCTATTGCTAGCTTGTGTTCATAAAATTGCATTGTGCTTCTTTCACAACAACTCGAAAGAGACCGTCAAAAAGTCTTGAGGTCCTTCGCGTCCAGAGCGTAAAGATGGCTTCTCCAAACCACGACATAGGTTTTGGCATAGCCGCACGCACTTGCTACACACGTGAAAAGACTTGTATTTTTCAACAAGCCCGTTATAGTTCCGAATTCCCTTGTACTTAGTGTTCACGCCCAAATACGTCTCGCGGAAAACGAGTCGCATGCTTGCGATCTCGTTGCACCACACCCAATAATTTTCCAACTTGCTTTGCCTTTCGGGACGGGGTCCAAGCATCGATGAAATACGCCAAGGCGACGCGAATTTTTCCACATGATCCTCTTCCCCGTATTCCTTCATTTTCACAAGTGCCTTATGCACTTGGCATCGCTCCGAAACGCGCGTCAAACATTGGTACGCGTGTGGATCTTGTAGAGGCGGGTACGGGCCGTCGCCCAACCCAAGCCAATATGTCCCAGCTTCTATAAGATGTTCTTCGTCCTTTTTCGCTCTACGAATGTTGCAAGGGGTGCACTCCACGGTTGCGGCCATTTTTTTGTTGCGTTTAATATGATAAATTAGCTCAAGTTGTTACGGTAAATTTACAAGACGGGTACGGTATTTTCTCTAAGTATTATCAGATGTGTTCCCAAAGTGACCAAAAACCGTTCGATTCCGAATCGAACGGTTTTTTGTCACTTTGGTAACACATCTGATAATACTTAGAGAAAATATTGTATGGTATTTTCGCTTAGTATTATCAGATGTGTTCCCAAAGTGACCAAAAACCGTTCGATTCCGAATCTAACGGTTTTTGGTCACTTTGGGAACACATCTGATAATACCTAGAGCAAATACCGTACAAGTCTTTTCAGTATAGAGCATTATCTTGAGCCCGAAATTCACGGCCGTGAATATCTGATTCACGGCCGTGAATCGCGGCTGCACTGCGTTCGGAAAGGCCTAAACCATACGGTGCATGGGGTTCGGGAGGGGCTACGTACGTTTATGTGAGTGCTGATGTGGGCTTGGTGACAACGCCTGAACACGCGCTATTACCGACGACCTGTGAATTTGTTCGGCATTTTCTCGAAGTATTTTGCGACGTGTTCCCAAAGTGACCAAAAACCGTTCGATTCCGAATCTAACGGTGTTTGGTCACTTTGGGAACACATCTGATAATACTTCGAGAAAATACCATACAGGTCCCTCCCCTCCCGAACGCCCTGCACCCGCGATTCACGGCCGTGAATCTGATATTCACGGCCGTGAATCTGAAATTCACGGCCGTGAATTCCGGGCTAGTGTAGCGACTTCCTCGTTTAGTAAACCTACCAAAGCCTAATACCTAACCCGATCTTTAAACAAATATGGCTTCGAATCAAGCTTCACGTTGCGAATGTGGCCAATTAAACAAGATGGGAAAGCTTATTGAATGTAGACAAGATCCCTCGACTATGGACCACGCGGGCAAACCATGCACACGATCTAAAAGAGGCAAGGGCGAGTTGAGATGCGCAAAATGCAGCGGTCAACAAAAAAAGAAAGAGCCTGCCGTCAAGGAAACATTTTTTGACGACTTTGACCGTACGCGAGCTATAGGTTTCGCTAACACCTTCGTGGTGTCTTTACCAGACGAGTCGCGAGAACATCTGGAAAGGCGGTATTCGTGTATGTGGAGGGAGGCCGTGAACAAGGTCCCGGATTGGAAAAATCTTCCTCCTGGGGTGGTAACCCTCACTGGAGGAAAGCTGGAGGTGTTTCACGAGTCCGCGAAACACGGGGGGGGGAAAGTGCAGACCGACTTCTACGAGCAATATCTCACGGACGAAGATCGAAAGCACTTGAACGTCTTCGTACACGAGTTGGAAACGAAGGTTATGGAAAATCTTCGTAAGGAGTACACAATCGAGAATCAAGCATTCTTAATCAACGACAATCTCGTTCGGGAGATTCAGGGGGCGCCTAATACGGTCCTCTCCACCCTTACCGGGTGGCAACCTTGGCACTTGGACCAGCCACTTAACCAACCTCTCACCGAACGCCCTCATCACTTGGCCATTGTGGCCTACCTTGGCCCATCATCCCCAACAAGGTTGTGTTGTGCACCAACACCGTCCTTCGACGCGTCGGTTGAGCTCCTAGGCCAATCGACGCAAGAGAGGTTGCAACTCAACTGCGATGTCCAATTCCACGAGCAGCGAGCCCTCATGCTCTCGAAGGAAACCCTCGACGCGTATGCGACGAACGTTGGGGGAAAGGATAAAGTGGGATTGGGCGACTGCGCGGTGGTGGGAGGGGTACACCAAGGGGTGACCAACGCGGATGGCACGCCCCGGGTGGTGTTCTCCGCCAACTTGGCGTTGAAGGGCGTGGCGTCCTACGACCCTGATGTTCAGCTGAACCCCGTGAACTCGGCCTTACATTGGGGTTATCTCGACTTTGTTACGAAGGAGTTCGTGAAGTACTTTCTAGCGGGCACAGACCTCACCAACACGGTGGACGAGGAGCATAAGAAAGTCCTGAAGGTTTTGGCACGCGATGTTGAGAAAGCCTTAGACAAAGCCGCGAAGGGACCCGTAGGGAAGGCACAAGCCAAGCGAATGCGTACATAATAGGCTTACAAAATGCTTTACTTTCAAGACGTGTATGCCATGCTTGGACACTAGCTCAATAGGTGAATAAACATGAACATTTACAAGTCTATGCATATTATTACTTGTTTTTGCAAACGAATATTATATGTTTTACTTGCTCGTTATCGTTACTAGTCTGTGCTAATTCGTTATATTCTATATTAGCTCGAACTCGACGTTCAAACGTTCATAAATATTCAAACTTGCATTGCGCTCGTGCCTCTCGAGAGGCTGCACCATCCCTTGACATGTTTTAGCGCACTTAGCGCACAACTTGTACGACACAAGGGAGGTGAAGATATCTGTCGATTTTATTTTCCCATCCTCGGCGTTTCCATGGTCGTGGAAAACGATGCGAGTGGTTGCGCTCTCCTCGCACCATACCCACGCACCCTGCGTGCGGTTGATGATAGCGTAGTGGTCGAGCATTGGGAACCAATCGAAAGGAAACTCTAATGGTTGAACGCCAGCCTCTCCATACTCCACCATGCATATGAGGACCTTATGCAACTCGCACCGCTTGTTGGGGCGAGTGAGTCCATAGTGGGGATCCTTGGTAGGGTTCTCGTCTTCCCCGCGCACCACGATGTGCTTCTGCCAAAGGGCTATGCAATTGTATGGGGCGGGTAGGTAGCCTCTGCAAGATTGATAATCCTCGTCCCTATTTATTATTCGATTCATTATTTTATTTGCGGGTGAAGACTAGATTTATCGATATTTCCTTGTAGGGTTTATTACCATGAGAAGGAACCATTATTATCTCTACGTATTTTCTCTAAGTATTATCAGACGTGTTCTCAAAGTGACCAAAACCCGTTGGATTCGTAATCGAACGGTTTTTGGTCACTTTGGGAACACATCTGATAATACTTAGCGAAAATACCGTACCCGTCTCTATATTTTTTGGTAAGTCTTTACTTTCAGATTCACGGGCGTGAATTTCAGATTCACGGCCGTGAATTTCCGATTCACGGCCGTGAATTGCGGCTGCGCTGCGTTCGGGAGGGCCTACACCGTGCACGGTGTATGGGGTTCGGGATGTTAATGTGAGTTAGGAAGTCGGCATGGTGACAACACGCGCTATTCTCTTCGACCTATCTGTCATTTTCCCTAAGTATTGTTAGACGTGTTCCCAAAGTGACCAAAAACCGTTCGATTTCTAATCGAACGGGTTTTGGTCACTTTGGGAACACATCTGATAATACTTAGCGAAAATACTGTACAGCAAACCTTCGCTAAGTATTATCAGATGTGTTCCCAAAGTGACCAAAAACCGTTCGATTCGGAATCGAACGGTTTTTGGTCACTTTGGGAACACGTCTAACAATACTTAGCGAAAAGTAAGGTTCGTTCCTACATAAAATCGAAACGAAAATATGCGTAAAGAAAAGTGTAACGATATATGCGATGCGAAAGAGCCTAGCCTACAAGACTTTCGCAAAGTACTCGCGCGTTTATTAGGACCATACGCGAAGTTAGGCGATAGCAAGCCAGAGTTTTGGCCAGAAGGTGTTAAGTATAAGGATGGGAAAACAGGCTACGACTACGGACGCGTAGACTTGACAACGATTTTCGAAGCGTATTGTGGGTATATTTTCAACGATACGTATTCGATTAATCAGGGGGGAATATCATTGGTGTTCAAAGCACTATTGATGGTTCGCCCTGTGGAGAGCGCCGCGCTTGGCACGACATGTGGTGTTGGCAAATGTTGTGCCAAGCATAGTCGAGTTCTCGCATTCGACAAGTGGGTAGACAAGATAACAAGATGCGCGATATCTGAGAAGGTGTCAGAGGCTCAAGATTTGGATGAAGTACCGGAGGAGGAGGCAACGCATGTGGAGATGCCCCAACCAGAGCTAGAGAGAGAGCTTGAGCATGAGGAGTTGCAAGATGTAGAGGCAGAAGTGGCACACAAAATGCCAACAAAAAGAAAGCGAAGTGCGCTATCAACGAGGTGTGCGCGCCTTTCAAGTTATCCATTTGCAATTGATTTACCACGCAAATGTTGCAAGTCTACAAGTTTTTATCCCACTCTTAAAGGGCAATACACACCACTACTAGCTTTTTTCAAAGAAAGTTTCAAAGGCCTAAGGATATTTGATTTCTGCTGCGGACAAGCACCGCATTATGTGTACGAGAATCTTGTGGCGTTCAAGCCCAAGACAATTTTCCTGAGCGATCACAAGCCTGCAAAAGGGATAAGAAAACTTGATTTAGCAATAATAGACTGGGAACTTTTCAAACCGAAGATTGACGTAATTGTGTCGTCTTTACCTTATGCTAGAGGTTTGTGCGAACCGTTATTAGCAGCTTGCCTTAATTCAAAGGCGTCCGTGGTATGCTTGAAATTGTTGCATTCTTTCGAGCGACCAGTGGTGGGAGATAACAGAGCTGAATGTTTTAACAAGTTAGCTTTGAAGATCTTGTTACCCCCTGCGAAATACCCCGGGTATGACCGCAGCTTAGGAGACGTGGAAGCGTGGTACGTTTTTTTCAACTCAGAAGAAGCGAAAGAAATGATAGCAACAAAAGCCCAAGAGTTCCACACACATCTTTACAAGGGAATGGAAAGCAAGGGGAACGCACCTTATATGTATGATGGTGAAGCTTTTACCGTGGCCTCTTTCTTGACTAGAGGGATAATATTGTGGGAATCGCGGAGACAGGCGCAAGCGACTTCCAATTAGCGACTCGCCTAGGTTCAAAGCGTTGTGCGGAGAGCTAGAATCCGTGTTGCATGCTGAAACGTGCAAGCGCATCGAGAGGCGCGACAAAAAGGACGACCGCGATGAAGAAGAAGGCGCGGCTCCGAAGGTGGGTTGGAATCTTGGATGGTGGTTCAACATGGGGAGAACTGCGCAACAGTGGGGATTCGCCAAGAAGAAGGACGGGACGTCTGCGTTTAGCTTGAAGCATCCTTTTTTCAAGAACAGAGGCGTATATCTAGACGACCCTCTAGTGTCGAAGAGCAACCCATATTGGAAGAAGGAGATCTTTATGCTAGCAGGGGAACTATTGAAGTGTATTGATGCGAATTACCACGGCGTCCACGGGGATTGGTGTTTGTACGTATCGTGCATGATGAGCGACATGTGCGAGGTTGGTAGGCACACAGACAAGCACGACGTGTCACATCAATACAACATATTCCTAGGGAGGTTCGAAAATGCCGTTTACGAGGTAGAGTCGCCGTACAACGACGAAGTGAAGTGTTTTTTTGACACGCATAAAGTGTTTAAATCCGACGCAAGGTGCAAGCATAGGATCAATTCTGCGGGCTTCATAGGAGTGCGCTATTGTGTAACCTTCTACAAAATGTACGATCGTACACAGGAGAAAGAAGATCCTATATTTTGGCCGCCTACCTATATCTAAAGAACTAGTATCCGTGGGGAGAAGTTGTCTTCAAAGTATTCCGGGCTCAAGCCCGCTCCACAGTCTACCCGACAAAACTTAGTTGAACTCACTCCTGTATCCGTATTAATAGAACACCATTCAAGCCGAAGAGCGGCAAACTTGTTATGCGCTAAGATCGAAGTAGCGCAAGCGTTGCAAAGCTTGCAAAGCGTAGCACCTTTCTGCCGGATAATAATTTGCGAGCCCGCACAACAAAAGTGCGCACTGCGATGCTCACGGGAAGCAACCAAGCAAAACCAATACAAAGCTCGGGATAGGGACTGAGCGTTGAACGCACGCTTCGACATAAGCACTTTCAGGAACGACTGCATAATGTCTTGCATTTGCCAGTTCGCGACGACGTTATTGTAATGAAATGGAGGATACGAGCCCGTAAGCAAGTGTCGTTGGCAAGGTAGGTAGTTGAAGTTTCCTCGACTTGGAACAAGCTTGCCCCAAGGCATACCCTCCGTGTGTTCTATATACACATAATCGTTTTGAAAGTCCCAAATAGGGGTACGGTCCCTATCTTGACTTTCCCATACCTTTACCGACTCTGTATGCTTGAATCGAAAGCCACAATTCTCGACATAGGTATCAAGCCCTGTGCCGTTTAAGGCGGTTAAGTGGAAGAAAGGGTGTTCCTTTGTGGGGTGAACACGCGTGGCATGTCTAGTACAACGACGCCCGCCATTATCGCAAGAAAGACACACCCTAGTGTACTTTTTCGGAGGCTTCCTCATGTTTGCAAAACGAAAGTGAACAGATGGGTGGGGGGGGGAAATTTAAACGCATTATTAAAAATTTAAACGCAAAATTTTAGACGCATATGCATGTGTCACAAACCTATTCCCCAAAAACAGATTGAAATTTCTATTCCCCATTTTGCACTTTTCTATTCCCGAATCATTATGCTACCCGGTCGTTGGTAAGCTACCTTAGTCTCGTCCTTGAAAGGGATGGCGAAGGTCGCATGTGCCGCGCCCCCATGGTAGCCTTTGATGTCCTGCGGCTTGTTGGCGAAGCAGTAGCTGCACCTCCTTACCACGTTGCGCATCTCCTCCCAATTCTCCTCGGTGAACTCGGGATGTCCTCCGAAGGTGGCATTGAGCTCGGTGTCCAGCCACGCGGCCTCGTCCTTGGTGACCCTGGTCGTGCCCCCTGGCTGTAACGTGTCCAGCACCGTGTGCGGAAGCACCTCGTCTCGCTCTGCCACCATAGCCTCCCATCCGGTGTCCCATTGGCGCGAAGACCTCTGGTCTTCCCAGGCGGTCCTGGCAGATCTGGTCGGCGAGCCCGAGCACGATCCCATCGTCAGCACGCCCTGAAACTCCCCAGGGGCCACAGCGGCCACCCAAGCAGCCACCGCTAGCAGCAGCAAAAGTTTTAAAATTCTGCTGGTACCCACTGGTTTACTGGAGGGTGAAGGGTCAGTATGCAAGTCAACATCCTCCACCCCCCTTGCATACGGCCCAGGCCTCCTCCCGCAGACACGTAGACCACCAGCGCCAAGACCGACATCACATAGACACAGTGCGCCACTTGGTAGCAAGCGGCTGTGAATTGCAGGCGCTGCAGTCGGGCGGCAAAGCGCGGCTTCTGCATGCGCCGAGGAACAGCGGCCAGCGTAGCCGGCCCTGCAGCCAAGATCCGCTGGGCGACCGCCAGCGCGCAACCCATCTGAGTCTCCAGCGTGGTGAACGTGCCACCACTGTAAATCAAGCCGGAGCATGGCAACCCATGGTGGACAATGTGGGCGCCAACTGTCAAGACGCACCCCAGAGTGCCGACCATGTGCGTGAAGTGCATGGCGAGCATGGCGAGACAGAATCGTAGCAATGGCACGTACCACAGCCCACGCCGGGCGTGGTGGAGCCCAGCTACCTCAAGAGCACCCTTGGTCAACAGCAGTAGGTGCCTGGCCAGCTCCAACAGTACTCGCAGAGGCGCCTGTTGATGTGCCCATGGCTCGAGTGGTGCTGCGCGCATGGCCCACAATGCGCGTGCCATGGCTCTGCGGGGCACTTCAGCGTGGAATGCCCAGCAGGCGACGACCTCACCAAGAAATCTGAATACTTCCATAGCCATCCATACTGCCATTACTGCAAAATGAGGCAGCTGCGGCCAATGCAAGCGCACGAACACCCCCACGAGCAGGAAGCACACCTGAGTGCGCTTCGCCCGCCTATCATTGGCGGGCTGCGTGCCCGGCTTTTCGCCGGGGCTGCTTCTCAGTGACGGGCGCGCCGGGCTGCAGCCGGCCCGGTGCCCCCTTGAAAAGGCCCCAGTGCGCTCTCCCTTCTCCTCTCCTCCCAGATTTCATCATAACTTTGGCGTCTCTGGGGAGCACGCGACGCGCCAATGCCGGCATGTCGACCGCGAGCCGCGTCCTGACGATGAGCGCCTTCCCTGGGGCTCGGAGATCTCCTCCTGCGCTGACCAGCTCGTGGCGAACGCTGCTGTACGGCACTCTCAGTTGGACTCTGTGGGCGCGCTGCAGGATGGCCTGAAGGTCGAGTGTCGACATGCGCAACGAAGCCACTGGAACGCTCCGGGCTGCTGGGTGCTGTAGAGCTCGGGGTTGATGGCACGTACGAAACGGAGTCCTGCTCTTGTGCAGCTGGAGGCACGGCTTCAGTCTGCTGCGTGCAGACGGAATGTGCCGGGGATCTCAGAATGTCGTTGATTGACTGGTGCTCAGGTCTCTGTGCCATGTTGCACTCCAAGCCCATGGTCGATATCCCGCCGAGAACTCGGCCAGAGTAGGGTGCCGGCGTGGGCGTGGCTCGCGCGCCATCACGACCATCAAGCCCCGGGCAGTCTGGCCCAAGCGTGCTCATCCTCGCAGTTGCGCGGGCGGCACGAGGTCGTTCTTCATATTCTCTGATGATATCCTGACGTGCCCGTATCGATTCCGAGAGAGCCGCCATGGTGAGGTGGTTTGCTGCGACCTCGGCCTGCCCTTGTGCCAAACCGGCAGACAGTCCAACAAGTCTTTCACTGATGACCTCCACGCTGTCTTCATCCTCTGTCTGCGGCGATGGTGTTCTGGTGCGACCCGTGTGAGTGCTCACACCCTCAACAGCCACGAGGTCGGAAGAGTATCCTGAGATGCTGCCATCTCCCTCCTCACTTCCTGCATCCTCTCCCTCGATTGGGTCCAGGCATCTCATGAAGTCGTTTCGAAGACGCACCTGCACCTCTGCCCGACGTGCCTCAGCTAGCAACGCCGGGCCCACCGAGGATGTGAACGCAGACAATGGTTCTCGGTGCATCACTGCCACCTTGTTCCAGGTCTCCCAGCTACAGCAGTCGAACTTGCGCGTTCCTGAGGAGAGGTACTCCAAGGTGAACGCCATGTTGCTGGGTCCCCGCTCACGGTAGTAGCGATTGTCCTCGAAGAGGTAATATACGGCCTTGGACCGGGCGTTGGCACGGGTCTTGAAAACCCGTAGGGTGCCCTGCCGCGGGCCATCGCTCAAATGGCCTCTGGCGATCTCCAAGAGCTGAGTACGATCAACCAGATGCTCCATATGTTTCTGTAAGGTGCCAAGGAGTCCTCCCGTGCAGCCTTTCGACTGCCCACCCAGAGGCAGAAACTCTCCCCTTTGTCCCACTCCTGCGGAGGAGGAGTACTGGTGCAGGGTCTGGCTGCTGAGTCGCTGCGTGTGCACCCCCTTTCCTCGCTGCGCGAAGGGCTTCCCAAGTTGGAACTCGATCTCGCCCATGAAACAACGGTACTGGATGAGGAAGACCGTCTGTCCATGCAGCGCCGTGAACTCTGAGATCCCTCCCAGATCCAGCCAGTTGGCTTCCCCAGCTGTGTTCTCGCTGCGAGTGGGCGACTCTGGCTCGTAGGTGCCCTGGAACACTGCAGCGTGGTACTCTAACATGGCAGGGTCGAAGACGCCGTTGGGCCAGGTTTGATGCCGTAAACGAAGCGTGGCTGAGGATGGTGGCGGTGCGGAGCCAGATGGCCCTGCCTCATCCCCCCTGACTGTCCTCGACGTCCTGAGAGTCTTGGACGTGCGCACTGGAGGGTTCCTTCTGGCCCCATAAGTGTCCAGCGCGTCATGTGCTTGCTCCTCTGTCTTGCATGCACCGAGCATCACTCTCGTGTTGTCCCCCAGGTGTAGGTACTCCACGGCGGCGGCGTTCGTGCTGAACACCTCGCCACTGCCTCCTTCCCCATCTGTCACCGGGTAGAACTTCCCCACTTTGTCCGCTGCGTCTGACAGCGTGAGCTGCGGGACCACCTTCGCATTCTCGTCCTCCACACCAGCCACCTCCATGTCGTACCTCACCTTCAGACGAGCTCGAAGGTCAGCGATGTCCACTCGCTGTACGTACTTTAGATGCTGGTACTGCCAGCGCTGGTCCTTCTCATAGTAAAAAGGCAGCTGGAACTCGCCAGTCATCTTACCCATGGGGGTCATGCTGGTGGCGCCTTCCATGGTGTGACGTACCATGCGCTCCATGAGATCCCATTGGGCGCGAGTGTGCTCGCTGAGTACGCAGAACTGGCGCGCCACTTTGTCCCACATGAGCTTGCCCGTCACGACCCCTAAGTACGTCTGATGGGTGTTGAGGATCTCCTGAACACTCGCCATCGTGTACCTTCCAGCCTCCCGATGGGCACCACAGTCAGGGAGTGGGACCTGGTCGTTGTCCTTCCTGCCGCTCGCCCTTGTGGTCCAGGTCTCTGAGGGTATCTTCGTCTCCTTGTCAACCTTCTGGTCCACCAACGTAAAGTCGGGCCACAGTAGCTCCGTCTCCAGGATGGTCTTGTATTCCCCACAACGCGAGAACTTGACCCGCACAAATCCTGCGTCCACACCACCTCCATCGCCCTCTTCGCAGAGTGTGCACAGACGAGCATAGCCCGTGCGGTCGATGTACAAGCGCTGCTGAGACCATCTGCTCTCCTTGTCTTGGTAGTCCCACGGGTTCACTGCCATGCCCACCCATGGCTGTACGCTGGCCAGCTTGAAGTCAGCTTCGCTCGCGGCCTCTTGCTCCAGCGTGAGGTCTGGATAGCGAGGGTCTGACTGAGTCGTGGCCAGGCTGGCTGGCGTGCGGACCCCCTCGCATCTGGCTCTTCAGCACTGGACCACTCACCTCTGGTCGCCACATTGGCTTCCCGCTGGCTGCGTGATGATGCTTGTAGCATGCCCAACATCTGGTCTGTCAAGGACGTACCAGGCGCCGGAGGTTCGTACGTTGAGCTCTCGGTGTGTGAGCTGACTCGCCCAGTGAGCTCGCCTTGCATCATTGAGCTGGGTCTCAGGAAGCCCGCCTCCACCATAGACTGGCAGCGCGCCTCGAGCCTCTCCTTCTCCTCCGAGTTGAACCTTCTCAGCCTCATCTCCTCTAGCCATGACGCCAGGCTGTCCATTAGCTCGGGGTGGTTTCGCGAGAATGCACAAGGTGCAGGCGCACACCTCTCCCCTGCGAGGGCCAGACGGTCCTCTCCCTTGGTGTCCAGGGACACCGCTTCACGTGGTGGTAGCGCGCAATCCTCAAAAGCGGGGGTAAGAGTGCGCGCTGCCGTGGCATCGACGTCGAAGATCTCGGTCGCCAGGCACACTCTCGGGTCTTCGTTCCGCTTGCTCCTTGCATCGACGGGCGGCGTCAACTCGATCAACGGCAACGTGACCTTCTCCTTCATGCCCAGTGACACCGCGGCCTCAGAAGTGGCGATGCCTCTGTAGAGGTCGATGGTCAACTTGAGGGCGTTCTTCAGGGGTCCCGTGCCCACCAAGAAGTCCCACGTAGTGTCATTGGTGTAGGTGACGAAGGCGTGGAGCCGATGCAGCGTCATGTACGGCGTGCCCGCGGCGAGAACCACATCCACGTAGCAGTACTTGGTGAATTCCGCAGGGCTGCCATCACATCTAGCCACCCTGGCCCCTGTGGCGTCTCTGCATCAAAGATGGTCAAGCCCAACCTGTTGGCTGTCCTGATAGGGATAATGTTGCAGTTGGCTCCCGTATCCAGAAGAAGCGCTTTGTACAACATGAGCAGGCCTCCGGAGGCCATCAGCGCCATCCCTTGTGCCAAAGACTCGTTCAGGAGCTTGCATACAGGCTGGACCTGTGCCATGGCAGTGAGCTGTTCCTCTGTAATAAGACCACTGAGCATCTTCTTCTTCAATAGCTCGTACGCCTTGGCCTCCATGGTCCCTGCGTGCAGCTCGCCCCTCTCGCTGAAGTCTCTCACCCCGTAGCTCTCCTGGACGGTGGCCGCTGCAGCGGTTACATGCACCGTCGTCCTCCCCTTCCTGGGCTGCTCCACCATGTCCTCCGGCATCTCGTCCAGAGGAACCTCTTCTTCGTCACTGTCGTCGCCCGACTCCATGCCCGGGCAATCGTCATCATCGTCACTGTCGTCGCCCGACTCCATGCCCGGGCAATCGTCATCCTCATCGCTGATGTCCTGGCAGTCTGCTGCTGAGGCTGTCGGCACGGGGAGCTGGTTGTTCTCAGCCAGTTCCACCAAGGTCTCCACACCCCTTGGAGCCGTTATGCGACCTTCTGCTACGAGTCCAGCAGCTAGCTTACGGAAAGCTGCTCCCAGACTCTTGATCACGGAGGCCATGAGCTGCACCTTCCTCTGCATCTCGTCCGCCGCAGGCGCCATGGGCACCTGTGCGTCTGCCTCGTACTCCTCGGGTGTCTTCACTGGGAAGCCCCTCATGCGCTGGGTACTTCCCAGGGCTACTGCTGGAGCCGCCGTGAGTTCAGACTCCGCACTCTTGCACAGCGTCTCGGGGAGTGCCCCCAGACCCAAGGTGTTGAGGGCGCTCGAGAGCTCCTCTTCGCCCATCTCCTCGGCCATGGCTGTGAGTAACTCGGTTGGAGGGCCAGACGACACTCCTACCCCTGCGCTGCCATGGTGGTGCGCGCGTGCATCGACGGTGTGAGTCTCCCTCTCCGCGACGTGCGCTGCGACTGGTTCCTCGTCGGAGCCCTCATCCTCGGACAGCACCTGCGACTTCACACTGCCCGCACGACTGGCAGTCTTCCTAGCAGCCACCATGCCCTGGTACTCTGCTTTCAACGCCTCGGGATTGCCAGTGGCGCTCTTCTGCTTGTCCTCCGGTGACTGTTTGGCTCTGTACTTGTCTTTCTCGTCGTTGGACAGCTGCTGCCAGTCCGTCACCAGGATGCCCCAGTCAGAGTTCTTGAAGCGGTTCTTCAGATTGTACATGCGCAGGGCGGCGTTCTCCGCGTCCCACCACTTGCTGGAACCCAAGCCTGCTCTCGTGGAATCCAGCAGGCATCTTGACGTGTTTATAACCACTCCTGCACTGCTCGGGATCGGACTCATGCCAGCCCCCTCCAAAGCAGCGCAAGCACTTGGGCTTGTCGTTCGTACGCACGCCCTCTGCTGGCGGTGGCGTCTTGTTGTAGGAGGCCTTCTTAGCTCTTTCGGCCACATTCACCTCCTTCTTCATCTTCTTAGAAGGTGGTGTATCTGCCTTCTTGCTGTTCTCCGGTTCGCCTGACTGCACCACCTCAGAGGACTCAATCTTCTTGATCGAGTTCTTTATGGCCTTGAGGTCAAGGCCATGCTGTCGCGCCTCCCAGGTGGAGTACTGGCAGCCACATCGTCTGGTGATCTCCTGGAGGAAGGTGAGGATCCAAGACTCTGCATCGCCCTTGAGCTTGTCTTGAACCTCGACGATGGCCTCCAGGTCCTTCCAGGTCACCCGATTGGGTGGCGGGAACTGTGCCCTCAGTTGCTCCTTCACCCGCGTCTGGAAGACCTTGATGCGCAGGTTGTCCACGCAGTCCTCGATGAAGGTACGCAGCTCTTCATCGCTCAACACCTTCCCAGTGTTGAGCTGCATTTCCCTGCGTTGGCACATCTTCATGTAGGTCAGCCCATCCTGCCCCACCTCCTGTGGCTTCTGTGTCAAAAGATCCACTTTCTCTTGAGTCCCTTTCATCATGAACTTCTTGTCAAGGGCAGCGATGAAGCCCCTGAGCGCGTAGAAGTACTGGGTATCACGGGTGCCATCACGTCCCGTCAAGCCTTTCAGGGAGGTTCCATCAGTCAGATATTCGTCGGAAACCTCCCCTTGGGTGTCTTGGTTCGTCACCGGCCTCGCTATCACCCACGTGGTGCCAGTGTTCATCTCATTGAAAGGGGGCCTAGCGCACGGAATGGTACCCTCGAGTGGGCCATGCTCGCTAGTGTCCTTTAGGACTCGGTCCATGTTGGAGGCCACTACCCCCCCTCTTTCATAGTTCTCGCGCCACCAGCTGAGAGCTTGTGAGTTCTCTCCAGCCAGACACGCAGGGACGATGTCCCACAGATATTCAAAGTCAGGGGGAGTCTCTCTCAGGGTCTTCATCTGTGCTTCGGTGAGAGTGCCAGCCCCGGACCTGAGCCTCCTCCTGACGTTGGCGTTGTGCTGCCGTACGAAATTCTCGCACATGTCGGCGAACTCCCTCAGGAACTTGGGCCGATCTTCTTCCTTGGTGCCCGTGTAGTTGGGCAGCGTACCAAGGTTGACGCGAGCGGAGTCAGTGTACTCCATGTCTTCCTCAAAGATTACTAACGGCTCCTGGGCCTGGGCTTGCAGTTGTGCTGGTGCTTGTGCCTCAGGCTGTACTAGTACTTGGGCCTCAGGCTGGCCACCGGCAGCCCCTTCCTCTCCTTCCAGCTCTGTAAAGTGCTGGCTCACTCGTATCGCTCTCTGGGCACGCCTCTCTGCCCTTTGCTGCTCCTGACGGTCAGTCTTGGATTCCGTTGCTACCTTCCCGGTGGAGAAGAGATACTGGTGTGAAGGCTCTTGTCACTCCACACTTCCCAGCTTACCAGTACGGATGAATCCGTCCCTGGCCTCACCTTTCAGTGCTTTGCTCTAAGTAGCAATCACTGCCAGGATAATCTCGTCCACGACTGGTGAGCAAGGTTCCATCTGTGACCCGGTCTTATATTGGCTCTCCCAGATGTCCAGCAAGGTTGCCTCTGCCCTCAGTGTCTCTGGTCCACGCAGTAAGTCAGCAGAACGCCAGCATGAGTCAAGTGACTACAAAGAATGTTGTCGTGATGGTGTCCACTGACAGTCCTGTTTCGCTCCACGCCTTCAGGCGTACCAGTACGGATGAATCCGTCCCTGGCTTTACCGTCTGGTGCTTTGCTCCAGCAGGATGTCACTTCCCGAAATAGCCCAGTACACAATTCTCAACGCTGCAATCATGTTTGCAAAATTAGCAACTGGTTCCGCTGTGATCGCTGTCGCTGTACTTTGCAAGACTGGTGAACTTCGAGTGTCGCAACAGCCTGCTTCACTCAACCTCTTCCAAGGCTTACCAGTACGGATAAATCCGTCCCTGGCATCACCATTCAGAGGTCTCGTTCTTCAGGACTGCTGTTGAACTCTCAGCATTACAGACGACATGTCTGTAACAAGGCACGGTATCGGTTGCGCCGATAGTTAGATCTATCGAAGTATCGGCGATAATCTCACACTATCACTATCAACCGATATGGTAATGCGTCACTATCACTATCGGTCGATGATGAAAATTTTGAATATTTAACTATCGCTATCGATCGGTTGCGCGCCAAGAAGGTATCATTATCATACGATAGTGCCACGCGGACTATCTGTTATCGTTCGATGCCGAGACTGAAACTATGTGTTCATAACCGATTATGAAGGCGCACATCCCGCAATCCGCATTATCGGCCCTCATCCTAATTGAGTGGCCCACGGAGTCACTGTCTTGGCTATAGTGCAGCTTGGGACACCTGCATTTGAATTTTGAAATTATTGGCCAATGGGATGTGGGAAATGTGATCCGCTCGTTGCTTGTCGATGCCAGATGGTGGCGATATAAGAACACTTCGCCGGGTGACACCTTTGTTTCACTACTTCACTACTACAGTATTTTATTCTCATACCGACTTACGCATCCTCAAGTCACCCCATCGTCAGTCAGCGTCATGACCCGTGCAAGCCGAAGGACGAGCTTCAATGCATCGATCTACGGCCCGAACGACCCCTGTGCGGGCTGGTGGCAACCTGTCTTCAAAGCGAGCACGCTCGGAGCAGGTCGTATTGCGTGCCCAAGGCAAAGAGCCGATAAAGCGTTCCCAACAATCTCCATTCGACCCAACGGGCAGCGATGAGCACGAGTATGTTGTTGCGTGCGTAAAGGGAGATAAGACTAGCTATGGCGCCGAACAATGGTTAGTTAGTTGGGAGGTAGATGGTGACCCTTTGGGGGATCATTGTAACACGTGGGAACCAGTGGAGAATTTGGCCGGCTGTAATGTGGAGATCGAGAAGTATCTCGAAGAAAAGAAGCAACGATTGCAAGCAGCCGAAGAAGCACTCGTTGCACGATCTTCCAGTGCTCGCTCGAGAGGTTGTTGAGTGGCGAGTGGGCCGCATGCATGGCGATATGCAAAAGTGCACCTCCGAATGCACCTTGAAGCACATCATGATGGCTAGTGTGAACACCAAATAGGATAGTTGAACTGCGGTGATTACCTGGTTGAGCCGAACGTGTGTATGCACAGACTGTCAAACTCTGCTGACGGGCCACACCGTGCCTGGATAAGCCGACTAGCTGAGTATGTAGAAACTAGAAAGCTAGAACGAAACCCTGTGGTTGGCCCCACTGTGCAGCGCTCGTAGCTTGCGCGCATTGCTGACTATCGCTAATTAGACCATTATTGGTAATTATTAGTTGCCTTCAGCATACTATCACTATCGTTCGATCTGTCTGTGCATAACTATCGTTATCGGTCGATAGTCAACATTTTTAAATAGTAAACTATCACTATCAACCGATACTTTCATTATGATTATCACTATCATTCGATGAATGGCGTGCTGACTATCATTATTCACCGATTGTATTTTTTCAACTATCAGTTGGCAACCGATATAAAAAAATTCGACCGATACCATGCCTTGGTCTGTAATAAGGCACATTTTTGTTTTGAAAAAGACTGTTAATTACAGTTCTGACGCAGTCGCACAAGGACAAGTCCACAAATGTATATCTTTACAAGCAGAAGAATACTGTATCTTACGAATTATCTCATAACACTGCTGTTTTCGCGGTCTTAAGCGAGTCCTGGCTATTTTCGGAATCACTGTTACGAAGGCAAAACAAAATGAGCGTCTGGCTCACCCTGCTACGCCGCCCTACTTATTCTCGCTATCTCCAAACAAGTGTAACACCCATCCGTATTTCCGTATCTCGTCACTGTCATAACTCCTCGCGCGTGTCGTACTGCGCGTGTCATACGTTCGTCACAGAGACTGCTACAGCAAGTGTCACAACCCGGCTGAGGTACACGATAAGCCGTGGTTTGTGACATCCCGGCTCAGGGTTTCTTTGTGGCTGACAATGTGCCACCGCTTGAGCCGCCTGAGCCCCCTGACCTCTTTCAGGACCTTGCTTAGGCAGATTTGAGTTTCGACATGGCCTTCTTCTACGGTGTGGCTCTACATGAGAGAGGTCCTTTCGGGAACCCTCCCTTCGGGTCGGACTTGATTGAGACCACCGCTGGCTACTTTGGTGTTGTCGATTGACTTCTTGTTCACTCTGGATGCACACCAACATGATGGTGTGCGGAACTCCGGTGACTTCAACAATTTTCTGTTTTATGCTTTTGCTTTTGACATCTACAAGTTATATTCTGGCTTGCTAGCTCGGTGTTTTTCAGTTGTTTAGCGGGTGCACAATGCCCGTAGGTTTCTGCACCTGTGCTGGCTAGAGGGTTTCCAATTTGTGTTTCAGAATTGCACAGTTGGATTAGCAGTTAGGTCTGTCAACCTGGCTCCTGCCCTAACTTATCTTACATTATCTGACTCTCCTAGACGGTCACCACCCACAGTGCTGGGGTGGTGTGCTGAAATCTGTATAGGCAGCCCTGACTGGGAGTCCCGGTCAGGCCCCTATGACAGACTCCTAGGGCCAACACTGGACTGCTGACTGATCTATAGGTTCGTGCTGTGACACACGCCGTGTCACAGGTAGGCTAGACTCCGAAACCGTCCGAGACCGTTCCAGGTATATCTAGCTTAGGGTTTATTTATCTTGTGAGTTTTCCCACACAGTTCGGGAGTTTCTGATATCTAGTGAACTAGGATATTCCAGTAATATATATATGTAATTGACGGAGTCGGGTATATATATATATATATATATCACAGAAACCTAGAACAAAGCTGTACAGCAGGCGCTTCGAGGTTTCACAGTGCGAAGATGATTGAATAAGATACGTGAGGTGTTTTATTCCCTGATCTGAGCAGGACCGTGCCAGGCAAGACGGCACCGCGGGTCGAGGGGTGACACAGGCGGACAGGACGGCCACCCCCTTACAGTGGGGGGGCTAACGAGTCACTGTTCCCATGAATGTACCTTTAGTAGGGGTGCCCAACTAAAGTTGTGCCGCGTCCAATGTTTTCCGGATCGGGAACATCGGAAGGTCCGAAGAGATTTCTGGGGAGCGACGAAGGAATGTGTTGTATTTCGATCTCTTGAATCGTACCTGGACTGTCGGATCCGGAAAATTACCACTGTTAAGAATGGACGGGCCAGTTTAAGTTGGGCAGCTCTATCTCATAATGTACCTGTGCACGTGACTCGTACCCATTGGTTGTCGATGACGTGTGAGCGAGATCGACCCGAAACGGGACGAATCGAACGATGGGGAATTGGGGATAGCCTACTTGTCCGAAATTTTGACTGTCGATCCCGGACGATCGAACGGTAATAACTGTGGGGAAACTGGGAGCAGGTTATTAGTGTTCCCAAGGGTTGAACCACACCTAAACCTCTACTCGTGTGCAAGCGAAGGGTGCTGCAAAACTATTAACTTGATTAACTTGAACTAAAGAATTTTCTTGTTCTTGCCCAGAAAACTTGTAGTGAATAACCAACCATCGCGCAACAATAGCCACTATCGTTGAAGAGGCGAGTGGCGTGCGAATGAATGCCACATAGGTTTGTGACAGAAACCTATAGCGTCTCTACAAGTTGCGAGCTGTCAGCTGAGCAGGAGCTAATACCAGTGGCCAGGATACTGGGGCACGCCATTTAAAGTCGGGCTCTGTGACTAACGTAAAATATATTGGGCACATACTTTCGATGCTCTCCAGCTGACAAAGTACTGAAGAGTAAATTAGGAGATAGATTTGTCACACTTGTACCAAATATACTGGATCAGCATGTCTGGTTTCTTCACCAAATACTTTGGCGATCCTGATGTCCTGTTGGCATATAGCTCGACCAAGGTCATACGAATTCGGGATCGGTGGCTCGGTCTGTTGTACTGGTTTCTCATGTCATGCATCTTTGCGTACATTGTATTGTACCAGCTGTTGTGGCAGCAGTCTTACTTGGCGAAAGAAGGCATCACGGGTACCTTGTCGGCGCTCGTAGTAGGCACTAATCGCACAAAGTCTATCAACCTGGGAAATCTATCGTATTGCACCCAAAAGGCGTGCCAGCTATGGGACCAGCATGATGTCAGGTGCGCTCCAAGAGGTCTCTGATGCGAAGGCTCTTCCCCCTTAAGATGAACCGTTGTGGTACTTCCAATATTAAACAGAACGTTTCCGAAGGATCTAATATGGTAAAAGGACCCTGTATGATGAATTACGGTTTAGGATTGCGCGCAGTTATACCATCCGATCTCGTCGAAGCTATGCGAAGTGAAACCACCACGTATGGTGGGAATGCACATGAATGACGCTCAGGCCGAACGTCAACCTTAGGGTTGTGAAATACAGTAAACAAGATGACTGGCACCGGTTGAAAAAAATAAAAATAATCGTTTCGATCCAAACTTATGCTCCTTCGCACTCCGTCGAATACGAAGCTAGCGGAGCCTATACAGGCGAAATTACTGCATGTCACTGCATGCCTGAAAGGCGCAAGTGCTTTTCTTAGACATCAGCTTCCAGTTACCCCTTTCCCGACCAAGTCAGCAGGATAAGACCCTCTCGCGCGTGCCTTAGACGTTTCTTGGAGGCACGGTGAACACTTTTCCCGAGGTGCAACCTTGGTGCACGAATTTTCTTGCTCTCTCAAGTGCGTGGGCAGATTACCTCCAACACCTGATGCGGAAGTGGGAAGGGGTGACTAGATATCCGAATCAAAATGCAATGCAACTGATGATAACTACTTACGTTGAAGAGCAGCAGCAATACAGGCGGTGTCCTCTCGACGCGCAAACCTGTCCGTATGACTCCCCTTTCGCAACGGTGGGGTCAACGAAGGAGTACTACGTGGGGGGCATTGAGACCTACGGTCTCGAGCTATCCCACTCCGCAGAGGCTGCCCTGTTTTATGCGGAGACAGGCAAATCAAAATTCACCGCCGCCAACTTTGAGGTGCACGGCGAGCTCCTGGACGTGAGTAAGCATCCATGGTTGCCGGTTCACCTTGCCCACAGTGCCACTCACTGGACTAGTACTGACCCTCCGCGCCGATAGAAATACTGCTTGAAGCGCCACTTGGCGACGACGATGGTAGTGCCACTGCACTGATATCGCCGTTGTCGCTTATGACATACACTCTGGTATCGCCAGGGTTTGGCGGAGCATAAGCAACATGCCATCAAGGAGTTCCCACGATCGGACCAAGTTCACCCCACCATCGAAACCGCCTCTGATTTCCTCACCATAGAGGAGTTGCTGCGAGCAGCCAACATCTCGTCCCTTGACGAACACCTGGAAGGGAACACAAGGTATTCGGCGCCAACTTGCCTTCGCTGGTGCTCGCGCGACTCGCTTGCAGTCCTGCAGTCACCTTCGAGAAGAAGCGTCTAAACGAGCACCTTTCTTCATATTGCAGGACACCATTCTTCCTTGCTGGGTCCCAAGGGGGGCTTATGTTGCTCGTTTGCCTAAGTGGGATGTGACCCTATGCGGGAGTGCAGGACAAGCAGAGGACCTTCCTAGACCTCGGGAAGCGCTCAGGCACTTCGGAGACTCTACAGCTCATCAGATCCCACAATGCACCCCGAGGGCAGCCGTGGGGTATGGTCTGGATAAATCAAAGAATTCAGGGTGCCTTCTGCGTGGGGGGGAAGGGGGGGGGAATGCGCAGGCCCATCCGTGAAACCGGGGTGGTTATCTTCTTCCGTGTGCAGTATTTCAACACGCATACATTCTTCGCCCCTTCCGCGCACTTCACATATACGTACACGGTCTCCAAGCAAGACACCGGTGAGGCGTCCCAGCTCCCAAAGTGCTCAACACTGGTACCAAGCCTTCATCTCCAGAGGTGCACCATGAAAAGAAAAGAAAAAGAAAACCGATGCTACATGTGGTGTCCACCCGACCGGCTTCAAGACCCGTTTTCGAAACAGCTTGCTTGCGGCCTGTCTGGCTTCAGGCTAGATGGTTGGCCTGGGAAACGGGCCTAACCGCTCTCAGAGCTCGTACAGGCTCTGGGAGTGTGCACTTGGTGGTTTTGAGAGCTGTTCGACCGGCTGTGAGGAAGATGGTGTTCAATCACAGAAACATGGTGGATTCCATCCGGAGCATGTGACATTTCACCGACTCGGAGACTTGCACTTACAATGTACAGGGGGGGGAGGGATGGGCATGCCGTTCGGTTGGATTCGGGGGTGGTCGGTCACGCAGAGTCGCGCATCTACGTGCCGGAGTACCGTGAGGAGTATGGGGCGAATCGGACACTGTATGTGCGAAACGGCATCTCGCTCGTGTTCATTCAGCAGGGCGAAGTCGGCATGTTCAGCTTCTCCACCCTGCTGCTCTCGTTGGTCAGCGGGCTGGGTGCTGTCCCGCATGCCCTTTTCCTTTACCCAGTACAGATGCGCCATCACTGGCCTCGCTGGGAGTTCGTGGGCAGGATGATAGACCGCCACCGTTGTTAGCCCATGGCTCTGCTGGTCTGCAGTTGCGCAGTTTCCAATCATTCAATTGGTCTGCGGTTGCGCAGTTTCCAATCATTCAATTGGTCGACGGTTGCGCAGTTTCCAATCATTCAATTGGTCGACGGTTGCGCAGTTTCAATCATTCAATTGGTCTGCGGTTGCGCAGTTTCAATCATTGGATTGGTCTGCGGTTGCGCAGTTGCAATCATTGGATCTGTCTGCGGTTGCGCAGTTTCCAATCATTGGATCGGTCTGCGGTTGCGCAGTTTCCAATCATTTGATTGGTCTGTGGTTGCGCAGTTTCCAATCATTTGATTGGTCTGCGGTTGCGCAGGTTCTAGGCATTAACATTCTTTCCCTTGCAAGGTCATGGCATGGTGCGCCCAGGTCAGTATGCATGATGTGGTGGCCATGGTTGTCGAGGCGTAGCGTTGCACACATGCTACCAAGTGACCGAGCTGTTGGAGTCGTGCGATACATAGCCTCTGTCCGCTGAGTCTGGTGCTAAAAGTATGTACAACTGCAATGTCGTGTAAGTCATGATTGAGCGCCGTTGGCTTCGGATGGGTCAAATCGATAAGATCCAATGAGTGCTGACGGTAGCCCTTATGTACTTTGAACAGTTTTCGCAAAGTTGATGTGTCAACATCTCGAAGTGAAAGCTTTGGTAGCTCCCTGAGACCGGGCCTCATTCCTGTTATCTCCGACGGATTACCTTTCACGGTATTCATAAATCGATCACGAACATGCCAATGGCATATTTGCATAGGTAACATCGACGAGCAACCGTCTACTCAGCTGATTGGGAACGTGCGGGAGGGGAGGGTGCACTGATTGGACTGCAACAGGCCTCATGACCCTTAGCACTGCGATCGTGGTGCGCCTCGCCCACCCACTGTTTCCCCTAAAGTAGAGGTTACGAGCACCCATCCCATGGAATGATAAAGGAGATCGGCCGGGAGGGGTGTGGAATCATCGAGTGTGAAGCTGAAACCATGTACCATGTCTTTGCATAGCATTCTCCATATTTACCATGTAATATTGTTAGGTCTTAAATACGGACATGGTTTTTGCTTAACACTCGGTGATTCCATACCCCTCGGCTGCGGCTGCAAACGTAGACACTGCTCCGCATTCCCTTCAATTCAGTCCCCACCCGCGGTCCCCCACCCCGCCGCAGTTGGTTTGGTGTGTCACGTATGCTGCATTTCCCCGCTGGGCATGCGCATGAAGGCATGCCAAGAGCATCGAGAGGAGGTACTCTCTCACGACTTTCCCATTGTGGCACCATGTGGCTCTGCTGAGAAAGCACTTGGCCTGAGAAGCGCCTGGCCCTTGGTTTTCGGATTTGTTTGTGCTGGCGAGAAGGCTCTGCGCCATCTGGGGCTGGGCGGCACAGGATTTGGTTGCAATATATGCGCTGCCTTTGAGGAGCATCTATCGCAAGCAGAAGTACGAACAGTCGGTGAAGTTCGGGGAGGTCCGTGAGAACCAAGAGCTGCGGGAGCTGTTAGAGAACTACTCGGAGGACTTCCAGGTACAGCAGCTGCTCGCAGACTTGCAGAGCGAGTCCGTTGAGAATGGTGCACCCCTACTATAGTCCCCTTGCCCGCCTTCACCCTCGTGACAACGGATCGCCCCACCTCCGCAAAGTCCGTTGCTTTGCTCGCGTGAGGGGTCCCTATAACGCGACCCATATCTGACCTTGTGGAACCCGAGGGCTGCCATCACAGGCACCGAGGAAGTGATCATATAGCGCGGTGCATTATGTAGTCAACATTTTCGGGGAGCTTATGCCGGGGTATGGCGAGAACCAGCGCTCCCCCATTGTCTAGCCTTAGGGGCTGACTAGAGGCGCTGATTGCACCCGCCCGATGGTGCTGTGATGTCTTTGCCCAACCATTCCCCCCGAGACATAATTATCCCTAAAGGATTGCACCTTTATCGCCGATTGTGCAGGGCTCACGAGGGCGAATAGCGCGCAGCGACAGCAGGAGGTCATCACTGCTCTTCGAAATTCCCTCCAAGCAAAAAGGTGACTTGCGTGAACATCGAATGTGCTGCCCTTTGCGAGAAATTTGGGTTGCAGAGGTTGCATGAAGCATGGGAAGGAGCCGTGGTTGTCGTCATTGGATAGATTCGCGAATATAGGATGAAAGCTCGGAGTCTGTCCCTGCATGCTGCCGAAGTAACTTCGAACGATGAGATTTTAGGAAATGGACAAATGCAGATCCATGGCTTTGCTCCCTGACGATGTGTGTCCACCGCATAGATGGATATAGGCAAGGTTTAGCTGCGCATAGCATGCATTCCAGAGATTTCCTCAGAGCACTTGTACCACAATGGGCACCGCGTGCATAGAACGCATTTCGTCATTCACGTAGAGAGTAGAGAGTGGTTTAAAGGTTTTCTGCAATGGTAGGGGACAGAGGAAGCTAGACTGAGGGAAATGGGAGGCCACATCAAACCCTGAGCCCAAATAAGGACGCCCCAAGGGATCAGGTTCACAAGTGAGGGTGGCAGTAGCAAGGCGGGGCATTCGAGTGTCCGCCAAGCTAGACGCTGAGGGACACAAATGGTTTGGTGTTTTCCTTCTCTCTGCCCTCGTTTTTAAGAGTGGTGAGCGCGGAAGTAGGCTGCAATCCGACGAGATACTTAGCAATTTCTCCTGAATCGAGACTCCCGAGTCTTCGTGCCAAGCTTCTCAATATATGCTCTCACCATAGCTCTCCATGTCTGGCATGACCAAGGGGCCCGGACGCACCTAAACGGTGCGCATGAGCACAAAAAGCCTCATTGGAGAGCTACCTCGGAAAGTTAACGAACACCATGTGGTACACATGAATAGGGAAGATTCGTAGGCGAAGTTCAGACAAATGCCAGAGATCACGGAGAGTATGAAGCATGCGCATGGGGCCTAAACAAATGGCCGGGATGCCGTGATGAGCTATGCCATTGCGAGAATATCGAGTTAGACCTGCAGGCACAAAGCGAGATAAATCCATTATGCTCTGGGCATTGTGCAGGGCTGATGAACCCCGAACCCGCCACACAGTGCGGCAAGAAAGAGTTGGCAGTGGTTGGGAACTCCTCCGAGGTTCGACATGAGGTGTTACCGTGCGTGCCCTTTGTCACAACATGGTTCAGCATCCACCACAAGGCCACAGTAGCATGTTGTAGGTGAAAAATATGGCACAGCAACACCGATCGAGCAACAAAAATGCTACGCGAAAAGAGACCTAGAAGCCAAAGACGTCAATGTTCCGCATTCTAGTTGCTGGTCCGAACAATTAGGTCATGGTCTGGTGATACTCATTGATGGATATCGGCACGGTCGTACCTGCAACGATGTCAACTTTTGGATGAAATGTTGATCGTCCGTATGACTCGCGAAAGCTGTCAGCTCCTCCGAGAATTGCTTGAAATCTCCACTGCCAAGAAGCAGTCGGTCCGCTGCACAGAGCCCTATACGCATCTGTATTTTTATTCTCTCATGTCCTGTGTATAGTAGAGGGGTCTCAATGTGTATCCCGGAGGAAACACTAAATTGCAAATAACGAATCTATCATGTGTTTACGTAACCGTAACCGTGTAACGAACGAGGTACGAATTCGGCCGGCCGGTTGGTCGGTCGGTTGGTCGGTCGGTCGGTCGGTCACCTATGACACCAAACGAGTGCCACCGTTACTCAGCACGTTAGGCATCGCTGTCCAAGTCGACTAGGGGATAGCCGAGGTCTATCTAAGACTCTGAGATAAGCATGGCGGTCCGGAAAGTCCCAGTACACCAGCTCGAGTAGGAGGGCGGTGGTTGCTAGACGAATGTGCGAAATGGTAAGAGAATAGCATGGCGTTGCGCAGCTACTTCCTAACTAGTCAGACCAAGGTCGAACGTAGTACCATCCTGGCTGTAGAATCTCGCAGGTAATGCATATCTAAGTAGTACACGAGGACCTGCGCGAGGCGGGATATGTCCGCGAAATCGTGCCACGGATGATGCCGTGATGAGTGGTCCCAACGTCTCCACCAAGCATCCGGAAGTCGCAGCCAGGATTCTGCTGCTTCCCGGAGCATTGGCGATCCAGAGCTGCAGCCCGAGGCAGCACATGCGCACCACCAGCGGGGCTGCAGGATCACGTGCAACCAGAGCGGTCACAATGCCTTCGGTTACGTATGTGGTAGCACCGCCAGCAGCAGCTGTATTGTACGTTTGCCCGGCCGCCAAATAATATTCGCGAGGCAGTTCGTGTATTTGCACACGGCTCCCAGTCGAAGCCGTGTCAGTAAGAGCTCAGATTCCCGGGGGGACACTTTGCTGGTAAATCAGTTTTGTTGTCAGCGACGATTTGCCGGCAGGGAAGATATCTTACCCCGATTGGCCGGCCCCGGGCCGAACTGAGTCGCCAAAATGAGGCCCGGGCCGAAGAGGGGCCGAAAGAGAAATTGCTTTGGGGTCGAACCAATTTGGCGCAAACTTCTAAAATTTTCATGAATTTTTTTGCGATTTTTGCATTTTCCCATACTTAATATTAAAACTTTCGCGCCTGCGGCGGGCATTTTGTAGTTTGGACCGGGCGGACCGAAGGCGGGCCGAAAGAATTTTTGATTTGGGGCCGTACCAGCTCAACGGAAGATATCTTCCCTGTTTGCCGGGTCCGCGCGGTCTGTCTCGCCCGCCTACCCGATTTCCAAGACATCCTTGAGCCCCGCCGAATTCAAAAAATCGTTTTTCAGGCTGTTTAAGTGGTACTTGAATATGCGTAGACATTTTTTTGTCGAAATTGAAGACCCAAAGACGGCTTTTGTTACAGGTGATATGCTCACGTGCGTTGTGCTTTTATCTGCGTGGACCCGCGTTCTTATAAGTTGGGCTCGCATCATCAAAAATTGACCCTTTCCCCCTGAAATCAATGGTTGGTGGCCCTACAAAACTATATAACTTTTTCGGAATATTACTTGAAACATCGGAAATATAGCACGTTATGGATTATGGGCTGGCGGGAGGGTTTGACCAGTTTAAGGCGGACACGAATACCCATATTGACTCGACTGCATCCACGAAGTCAGGGAACAGTATTTGGGCAGAACCGAAGTTCCAGAGGATGCAGAGTGTCTAAATTGCGACAATTCATGGCATTGCGATCGCACTTTAGTTTCCTCGGACATGTGTTATCGAAGCTCGCGAAGTAGATTGTGTCGTGATTTGTTGGGCCGTGAGGATTCGGGAAGCAAGCTCACGTACACAAACATCCCGATACGTATTTTTGACAAGTAAGATTTTCAGGCCCTTTGGGAGGCTCGTAAACCACGATGAAGCGCGCAGTCGTTATTGGTCGTCGCGGCGCTGTGGCGATCGCGGAGGACGATATTGGCGGCGACAGAGCACGGTATTCCGATTTTACATATCGCCGAGAACACGATGACTATGGATACTATCGTCGAAAATCACTTTGATTTCTGGGTTCTCTACCAGTGACTAATGACTATTCGCTAAGAATAAACATTCAAAGGAGGAAGAGTACACATATGTCGCGAACTCGTGCACAACGTGGCTGGGCTCGCAGATATTTATATATCATCTTAGTGTTAACGCGGTCCTGCTAACAACATATATATCACAATGCATCGCGCACACCGCAAACGCTAGCAACTGCACAACTGTCCAGCCAGACAGCCATATACCAAAAGTTTAAAATTTTAGCAAGTAGAACTCCACACATTCAAGCTCGTGTTCTCAACATCCCCCATCTGTAGCTGCTGCCAGTAGCACCGTAGACTAAATGAGAGCTTGATCGTCATCTTCTGTAGTAACGCCATTTAGCGCACACCTGTCCATACTGAATGTAGACATACGTACCTACATCAGTGGCTTCACCACCTCTCAGCATCCTTGCGCGCACCAGCGGGTTGCGAAACACCAGCACCCACACACACCTGCGTCCAATGGCTCCATGTTCCAGGTGCCCAATCACATGCAAGCGACCTCTATAACAAAGCTTACGAAAATACTACGCTCTGCTCTCAGCCATGTCGGTCATGTAGTGTAATGGCACATGTATACATGCCACCACGCGGCTGGCTTTCACGGCCAGTGACAAGGCTATGTCTAACACAGCGAACCATGGCGGGGCAATTACTGCATCGCACACACCATATCTCTGACGCCATGCGCGTTAGTTTCCTGGCTGTAACGCGTTCAGAGCCTCAGGCCATCTCAACTCGTCAACTGTGGGTTCCAGTCGTTATATATTCATGACATTCAGGTGAGGCCATTCCAACCAACTGCATCACCTTACTGATAACACCTGTTCCAGCCCACGGGTCCCACACGTGCGAAATCTTCTTCCAATCCAGCTCGTTCGCAAGGCACTTGACCTCGTGAGCAGGGCATATATCTTACCGTGGCGGGCCGTCCCAAGGCCGTAGCGTGTCACGCCGGGCCGAAAGCGGGCCGGGATTGGATCAGGCTGTGGGCCGTAGACGAACGGTGAAAAATCTCAAAATTTTACGTGAAATTTCCGAGTTTCATGATATTTCCATACTTAAAAACCGAAACGTTCGCCTGCGGCGGGCAACTTTCGAGACTGACCGGGCTAGCCGAAACCGGGCCTGAAAGATTTGCAACCGCGGCCCGCAAAGGTTTTGGAAGATATATACTCTGCTCGTGAGGTATGAGGCATGACTAGCTCCAGGCCCCACTCCAGCTGGATGGCGATTTTGACTTGAGCCCTGCTCAACTGAGTCACATCTCCCCTCTTCTGCACCTCCTCCTTCTCCATGGCATGCACCGTCGGTGCAGCACGTAGGCTCCTATCCCGCGTCTGCTGATCCGCGCACTTCCGGCTCAGAATAGTACGGTGCCCATCGTGCCAGTGTCCTGGCATCAACTCCTTGATCAACTTGCTCAGCACCTCTTGATCTCCCCAGATCACACGATCTGTCTGGGAGGTCGCCCATGGTGCCATCCGTCCAACTTCGCCGGCTGCTTCAGCGTAAGCGCATGCCAAGGCTGCTCGCGCCCTGCGTTCACATTCCTGCGTGGCCCCATGTCTGCTGGCAGCAACTTTGCGTCTGCTGCTCTGCTCCCAGCTTTTCCCTGAGCCTGAGCTCTACGACGGCAAACTTCTCAACTATTGAAGTACCTACCCCGGCTGAGGCAACTACTATCTCCATGCCCAAACACTTCGGGCATTGCCAGTCTCTTCAGGAACTTCCTCCAACGCTGGCTCCAGGCACCACGTGTGGTACCCTCGGTTGCAGGTGTCGCACAACAGCATCGAGGCTTCCCCATCTGTTTTCCCGCACTTCTCGCATGCCAAATGCTTGCTGGGAATGGCTGCACTGCAATCGTACTGGTCCTTGCCCTGCAAGTGGCATGGTGCAATACTCTGCACCGCACCTGTACTCTTCTCCCGGAGTCTCGTGCTGTCCTCTAACACCACAACTCCATCCTTCTGCACTTTCACCAGCTTCAAGATGGCGGGATTGGTGGCCACTTCCATGCCTGTCCTCGGCTTCTGGCGTATGTACACGAAATCCCCCGCTTTGAACGGGTGTGGCTTGGACTCATGCACATCACCACGCACGCCTGTGTTCGTACAACAGGGTGCCTCGATTTTGTGCCACCTCTAGACTGCATCCTGCGTGTACCATGAGCTTCTTCACTATTGCACTATACTTGCCCTTCGCAGCAAGTTTTCGGCCAGCGTCTTCTCCTCCTTACCTTCGAAGTCCAAGTTCGGTTGCTTACGGAGGTCAGGTGGTACCGCTGCTTCCTGCGCAAATGGCAGCGTGAAGGGCGCCACTCCAGTCGACTCCTGCTTGGCTGCGTTGTAGCTGAGAACTAACGACCACAGCAGCTCATCCCACTCGCACTCCAGCCCTTTATCGAGCGCCGGTTTCTTGAAGCAGAACTTAATGGTCCTCACAACCCGTTCTGTAAGACCATTGCCCTATGGAGAGTCTGGCGAAGTCACTCTGTGGCTACTACCCAAATTCCTAGTCCTACCACAAGGACTACCGCGCGATGCTTGCTACGATCTTTGTTATACTATATAGTGGGCCTACTAGTGCTTTGAGGCACTATTTGGGTCACATATGAATTACCTTTTATGTGGGTTTACCCGAAATCTTGGATTTTCGTTATTTAAAGAGCGCGTGGATGTAGGGGATTTCTAAATTTGGGGGAAATTCTTGGTCCTACCACAAGGACCAAGGACGTGCCCTATTTGCCCCACCGGACGGCCTCCGCAAGGGCTATCGCCATACAACCTTCGAGGGTATGACCCAATCTAATATGATTACCAATGAACAGGCACATACATCGAGTTATCGAACGTATACATGTGTGACACTACTAAGCTTACCTACTGAAAATCAGGATTTGCCCCATTCATTCCCTATGATTCTGGACATTTCTTGTCGCGCTAATGTAACAGGTTTTTTGTCCGATAGTCAATGTAATAGGTCCAAATGAGAATTCCTAAAATTAATATTATGTATATATATCACTACTATGCAAGCTCAAATGCTTCTGTGCATCACATATCATATATTTTGAGCACATACTCATGCCGCTGGCTCGACGACAATAAGAGTTTTACATGTGTAAAATACAAGCTTTATGTATGGTGGATGTAGGGCTCTATATAGAGCCAATATACACATTCCCGCCACCCGGCCATAATGCCCAAATATCATTGGTACATGAGCATATCTTTGGTATGAATGGGTGCATGCCGGAAAAATGTCAATATCAAATTGGTAAAGATATACCACGTTTTTGGAAATTTTCTTAACTTCAAGAAAAACACACCGCTCGTTTTCATAGGGTTATCGCTTTAGATGCATCCCAAACGCATATAATGTAACGAAACACAATCCCACGGCACATGCCATGACTTAGTATAGGTCAATATCAAACTACATGCCGGTGGGCAGGGTCGATAGAGCGCAATCGGGTGCCTTAAAAAATTATTGAAAAAGTGGTCCTTGTGGTAGGACTGGCCGCGTTTTCAGTCCTACCACAAGGACTACCGGGTAGTAGCCATCTGCGGTCAATGCGACACTGTCGGCAGAGGTCCTCAAAAGCCACTTCAAATTTCGTGCCCCCGTCCACTAGGCATTCTGCCGGCGCCCCGAACACCGACAACACATGGTTGCGAAACGTACTGGCGATAGTGGCAGCCTCCTTGTTGGGGATGGGGACACACACACTATGAAACGCGCGTAATCCCAGACTTGGTCACCCTCTTGGTGGGCCATGCCAGGTCCAGTGACCATCGGTGCATGAAGGACTTGATCTCCAGCGGGGTAAGCATGGCTTCCTCCCATGCATAATGCGTCTTCACCCTTTGGCAAGCCTCACACTGCGTGACTACCCGTGCCCGGACGTCGCCTTTCAAGACCACCCAGTAGTGCTGCTGTCACAAGAGGTTCAGGGTGCGTCTTATGCCCCAGTGCCCCGTCTTAGCATGATACTTATCTGTGACTAAATGTTTTGAACCCACAGGAATATCTCGCGATTTCTCCCAAGAGTTATACGACTTAGGATCGTCATATATATCCCTTCCACTTCGCCATGTAGTTCACCACACCATGGATAGTCTTCTCGTCCAACACTTCTTCGATGATAAAGACGTTGGCCGCCAAACAAACCGGACACAGCCAAGTACCAGATGGAACAAAACTCAAAGCAGGTGAAAGGCATCGAATGAGGTATCCCGTATGCTCCTCATGATCACCGTCACATAAAATGATGGGATTTTCCACACTATATAGTGATATATCATCAGGAGAACCACATTTCTCACATGGTACGGCTGCCATATCCACCTCATCAGAGGCCGAGGGACGAGCAACATCTACATACACTTTCTCTTTTATCAATCCAAACATATTGATAATGTGATTCATGTGCGCGTACACGCGCTCATCTAACTCCTTCTTCGTTCCAAATGAACTAAGACCCACTCGATCATCATCTAGCATGCGCACATCGATTGGACTTGATCCCAACACCAAGCTTCAAGCCTGTCATTTGCGGATGACATAAATGGATGGCCTTCTCAACGACCAGGCGCATCTCACGGAAATCTAAATCACGACGAATCAGATCGGATGCTGCTTATTTCCTTTCTTCCTCCTTCATAAAAACCTTCATTCTCTCGTCACTCAAAAACTGACGAAGTCGCGTGACACCATTATCCGATCCACGGAACAGCATACGTGATAACCGCATCTGCATACCGCAATCCATACCAACAATTCTCATACTAATTCAACCCTATTTGACACGAACTTGCAAGTATGCACATCCAATCTCCCTACATTTCTATCATTAGATGACGAAGCCAACAACACAGTGATTATATTGGTGACACACAAATGATATGCACATACCCCATTACATTATAACACTTTCTACGCGAGTGCTACGCCTATGCATGCATTAACCGCGGCCCATGGACGGGGCACGTGCATCAAGTGTACCATGCACGCGCGCTGACCTGGCCTCGAAAGATTGTTAGAACGCAAGAACTCGGGCAATTCGTGCGTTCTAGGAATGATTCGAGACACTTGCGAATCAATGTGGGGCATAGATTCGAGGCAGGCTGCCCCTTCCCTCACTCTTTGTTTTGACCGTTCGTGATGCAACAATGCACCCGCATGCGTCGTTTTATTTGTTGGATGCGGGTGTTCACATGTACCATGCGTTGTCTTACACAGTCGTTGGTTGAAATCAGGGGAGAAGTCCTGTCGCGATTGTTTCGCGACCGCAGCTAACGTCAGGGGATGTACCAAGATGCGGTTTTGCTCGAGATTGCCGGGAAAGGGAGCATGTGGAGTCAATGTTATTTCTTATCCCCTGGCCGCGGGGCTGAACTGTTATGCCAACCCGCCGTTTGCTTTACTGGGGCCATTCCTGATGTACCTGCCTTATTAAGGAGCAGAAGGCTTCGGCTTCAGTTATGGCCCCACAATGGGGAGCCGTCGCATACCCCCGCGTCGGAAAATGCATAATGGGTGATAATAATGACCATTTTTTTAGGTTTATAAAGTCACTAGACCTTGTAAGAGGCAAATTTAGTAAAAAATATATATATTTATTTATATATATTTTGAGATTTTGGAGTTTTTTTCCATCTGAACGGGCTGGAAATCGCTTTTTTTGGGTTGTGTTCGCTTAGCGGCGGGTGGTTGTGGGGTATGTAATACCCATGTTTTGAAGGTCTCCCAACCGCACCACGACTTTATTAATGAACTTCGCAGTTTTGGATGTTAGAAAAAAAATATTGTAAGAGCTAGTATTTACGAAAAAATCTTGGTTTTGAGCACATATGAGGTGCGGAAGGCTTTGGGGTATGGAGTGGAATGAAAAGTACACATTATGAAGTTTCACAAACCACATTGAAACAAAATAATGGTTGAATGTTATTTGCGAAGAACTTTTTCCTACCATGTACACACAAACAATCACTTGTAGCTGTGTTGTTTTGAGTATTTTTCCAGGCACGCTTGGGGGTATGATATATGTGTGATAGATAATGTTGTGCAAATACTCCCAACCTAGTGCTTTTTTCGAAACTTATTATGA